>OZ030384.1:9090318-9271345 GCA_964023945.1 Ectemnius cavifrons | reverse complement strand
GAATCATTGCTGTTGGACGGAGTAATTGAGGTTTTATTGGCGAGTAATCCTTGATACCATGGAATAAGAAAGCTTGCACTACACCCAAAACTTCACCCATGAAGTCTGTTGTAATAGGGACTAGTTTATTAATTACTATGATATGCAATATATGCAAAGATGAGCTGAGTATCTGAAATGCGATACTTATAAAACTGCTGTGTATCATATCTTGTTGATAGCAGTGGTGACACTTACTTTATTATAATGTGATCTATCTGCAATTGAATACGTAGAACCTGACAAAATGTTCAGTACAGTATCCTTTATAATATTTATAAATTCTTGAGTTACATGAGCTCCATTATATTTCTGTATGAGAATTCCTTCTAGACAACCTACTGCATGATAATTCAATTCATTCCATTCCATTTCCAAAGGATTTAAATGCCTTATCAGCAGTCCTTTGTTTCCCAGAAGAAACTGCAGGTACTTTAACAATGAAATGTTCAAATGCAATATTCACTTGTTATCATTTACGCAAGATAGTACGAAGATTTCATAGATAAGAACTAGTCATACTCACATGATTGATATCTTCAAATTCTTCTAATATCAAAAAGTTTTTCAGAGCTAATAGTGAATCATTGTGTGACTGGGTCTGTGAGTATTCCAATACCTCTAAGACCCATCTCTTACAGGCGGAAAATGTCTTTCCTTGAAGTTTAACATTATTCTGTATTAAGTTAGCCAGAAGTTTACAAGTGTTTTGAACCAATGATGTATCCATTGGCGAAACAAGGACGCATAGTTGATTAATTAACAATAACACAGCCTGGTAATAAAGAAATCACATTATCATAATATACACAAGCAAGAAGCGATAGTTGTATCGAACATATTGCTCCTGACAGTATAATACTTACATCCTTATTAGTTACAGTGACATTCCGGTAATTTAGTTCATTTAACTCTTGCAAGCAAGAATTGATTAGTTTCTTGTCACTGATCTTTTTATTTGCCAATGTCGATAACTTTTCTACTATAAAAGCAAACTTACTACTGCTATCTTTATATTCCATGTTTATTGAGTTTCTTGCCAATAATATGACATTATTTTATACAGATTGTGTGGTATTCGAAATGGGAGACACATGTGCATTTATAGGACTACTGAATTCATATGTGTACGCACATTCTGGCTAAATTTCTACAATCTTTTATAGAAGCACCCTAATCTAGAATCACATCTACCCTATGTCACAACAAAACTGAATGGAAAGGAACACCAGTGCATGCCCACGTCGGAGCATCGATGTATGTGCGAATATGGGCAAACTTGGTGGGGGAAATTCCGTGGGGAAGGGGAAGTAAGCCTGGTCCGTGGTCCGGCCTATTCCGTGTGGTTTGCAGTACCGACCGTGCAGCCGATAGGAACGAACCACCGGTGACATCTTGCAACACTCGTCTTAAACCAGCCAGTTGTTGTTCCCGCGCTTTTAACTTTGTTTCGATTATACTGAACGTGATAGACAAGTGAGAAGCGTGGCCACTTAATTCGGTATGTAATGCACAGTGTACAGGAGATTTAAGCGTGTAGCATAAAAAGTTAAGCTACGCTACTTTTGGTGTATAAGTATTTTTGTAGAATTCATGAATTTATAAGGAAGGTTTGGCTATTCAATGTACTCCTCTTTCAAACTAATACCTTTAATCATCTATACGTCTATGTACAATTAACGTGCGATTACAAAGTGCGAATTACAATGTGTATTTTACAATTTTTTTATTTGTGTCATGCTAGACGTAACTCCAACCTCGTTGTTCTGCGTGAACCAAGAATAGGCATTGGCTGGAACGGTATAATTATAAGTTGGATACGTTACTCCAGTTTTTAGAGACAAAACGTCATCATCTTCGGTTTAGGCCGCTCTCTGTACTGTTCATGCCTATCCAAAGTTCATTTTCTTGTTCAGTTCGCCAGCGTATTGACACGCGATTAGTACTACTAGATTGGGGGTTCATACCATCTCGATCGCTCTACCTGAATTTCCTTAAGTCACAGCTTCCGCCTGCAAAATAGGCCAACCGAGGCCTACAATCTCGCGTTGTGACATAAGTACATACAATTAATAAGTACCTACACCTAAGTATATCATAGGGTAATTGGTATTCGCTGGAAGCCCATCTGGACTGTTCAGAGATCTTTCAGTTACTAGGATGATCGGCCTTAATCATTGAGATTTGAATTGTTTTTCATGATTGGACCTTTTTACTGAAATGTACCTTTATGTACAATTCTAAATAATCATCTGTCGAGAATCGATATTGAACCGATGGTTTTTTGCCAATATCTCTGAACTTGAGATTGAGCATTCCTAAAGTACCATAGCGATCACATTCGTTGTTGAAACGCAATCAACAGGCTACGATCCTAATACATGCGCAGAAAACCAGTGACACCGTTGACGTTGCATCGATAAGAGTTCGGTAGGTTCATCTGCTCGGCACAGTTTTCTGCGAAGCGAACGAGCGGGTTTGAAAAGGCGACTCGGCATTACAGGTTCGAAAAGTTTACGCAGTCTCTAAATGAGGAATCGACGCGTTTATTAGAAGCGAGGGAGACTTAAGAGGGAAACTTCACTTTACTTCCACTCGTTTCTGAGCAAACCGCTCGACAGTTGATCAGTTACGGTATTTCTATGTACACGTGAATTCTGGTATAAATAAACAAAGTTAAAAAGACAGTAATACAACGAGGTAATACAACGTAGGCTTTTCAAGCTACTCGAGAGACAGTGATAATAAGAATAAAATAAAACTGGCGCAATTACACTAGTTCGCCGCAGCGACATTTTCGATCGAGCAGTACGACAGGTTTGTTGTGCATGTATGTACGCTTTTGGCAAAAGACTTGTGTTGTGTAGTAAAGGCAGCCTAAGAGAAACTGTAAAATTCAGGGAGATTAGATTATCCCCCATGCATTCTTCAGTGTGAAAATTTCAATCTCCTCCTTTTCTTGGCAAGTGTTCATCGCTAGATAGCACTTTGAGAGTAATCGATGTTCCTTGGCAGGGCTCGGTTAACAGTGAATATGATACCTATGAGACCTAATATGACCGCGTGGCCACACGTCTTCATGTAAAGTGTTGTCTGTTAAAGTGTCTAAAAAAATATATCGCAGGGAAACTTTTGTTTTGCGGTGTGCGCGTAAGTACCTGGTTCTATATTACTCATGTAGGTGTGCTGGAAGGCTAGTGCTATTCGGATTCACTTATTTCCTAACGCGAGTGATCATGACAGAGTGGAATTCTTTTTTACACAATGATCATGACAATAACTTCGAATGCATGTGGTCGAATGGCGACGATGCGTTTGTATACTGTACAATGTGTCCTACTTGATTCTGAGAGACGGGCACACTACTTGCTTCCTCGGTATATCTGTAGACACCAATAATTACTGCTTGGTAAGCCTATCGCTCTCTGTGCAGTCGGTAGTACTCTAATGCGTTGATTTTCTAGTAAAGTACAGTGCGCGCGTTTCCTTAGCTGTCGTTAAGAATACGCTGCATGTAATCGATGATACTGTTGGCCGATTAACGGCTGCATGATTGAAGTGCGATCCTGAATGATACCACGCTGATGGCGGCGATTTTCACGCTCTAGGAGACGGTCATTCGTCGATCATCAGCTCGAAGTGCACAGCACCTTTCTTCTCGGACTTGTACGAACTGTACTCGATATTCTTCGCCCAGGCTCGGCATTCGACGTTGATTATCATTTTCCCTAAAAAGTCGGAGTAAAGCAATACGTATAATTCAAGAACGTATTTTTCTTTTCACGTGTAAAAGCGTCGTGTATTACGACTGTAATTTACTTACTGGTTGGTCGAAGGAAATGAACAGCTACGACGGGGCTCAGGTAGCCGGGAATATTCTCGTAGGGATAATAATATCCGGGAAACCCGTGGCTCTTGGGATAATAATCCAGCTCTCCGATATTCTCAGTATCGTGCGGATTCTCGCCCTTGCAGGATACCCACACAGTATTTAGCTGTAATTAGAGCAACGATGTACCTCGTGAATCAGGGTACAGATTGGCATAGTTGATGTCGGATTTTCATATACGTATAATATAGTGTACATAGCAATCTTGGTGTCCCTGGTATACTGCCGACTTTTATTTTACTTTCTGTGCAGTCCTTAACCGCGGCTTATTCGGGCTATTACATTATTGCTATTAATCTCATTTCGTCGCAATTTAATATACCGACTGATACAATTGACTGACCGACTAACTAACCCATGAACTGTTGACTGTCTTGATATACTGTACGAGGTTCGCCGGCATCTCACTCGGCAGCTCGTTGGAGTTGTTATAGTACTCGGGCACCCATCCGTATATCTGTAAAATAGAAACAGTTCACCATTAAATATGAAATTTAACACATTCGAATATTTTTACTTAATTTATTGCTTTAATGTTTAGTTTATAGAAGTTATAATATTTTTAACAGTTCTTCATTATACTAAATCCGATACTTTTTTTATTTTAGAGACCTGAATACCTGGATTACTGGTCGAAGAGTAAGCCAGCTGACCGGAGAGTTTTTGTGACCGTCGGGCGTAAAGTAATCGGAGTTTCACTGGGCCAGATATTAAGCAGGGCGCTTCGCCCGTTCAAATTAACTGTTTAAGCACGTACCCTGTTCAATTTAATGAAGACGCAGGGCGCTGAGTTGTTGAAGCCGTACTGCTGGTTTGGTGAGCATGGTCCCCAATTGTTCACCTCGACCGCGCACACGTTTCCAGGCTTAACCGGTGTGTTGTAGTTGCAGATCTGTTGATTTCTGCCCCCGTTCGGTAATTGCGAGGAGTTCGTGTACTCTGCAATATCAAGCACACACGCTGGATTGGTCCGCTTGCGGCGAGAGTATACTTTCAGTGGACTGGCACCGAAGTACACAGGACGGATAGATAAAGGGTCTCGCATTACTGACATGTTAAAGGGTATGGCAGTGGATCATTTGTGGTCTCGATGTCAGTTAAAGTCGATCTAGCGCTCGTTGGGAAAGCGATATACATGGTTTGTTTGAACGTGTGGTTTCACCAGTTTGTACACTCGATGATGCAAGTCTCATGCTATGGCTAATAAATTTTCAGGTGAGGGAATCTGCCAAATGGATTTACTCACGTTGCAAGAACTCATCTAACAGACTAGTCCACTTCTGCACCGAGCCGGGGTTAGATGAGCTGTACCAGATGAGTGACCTCTCCTCGGAGCGTGCAGGCATCGGCCGGTATCCCAGACCTATTGGAAAAGTCATCGATATTTTTCATTGGTAAACGATATGATTTCATTATTTCATTGGAAGCTATTATTAATATCAAGACAGTTACTGGTGTTTCGTGCCATTTTTCTATTCATTCTACTAGTACAGTTGGTACTCGTAAGGCTTACCTTTAACTCTCCAGAGTACTTTTACCGATTCATGCGACTTTCACCGCTGAGGCAAGCACAACAGACATAATGTATTCTTTATTCCCCATCCTATTTCTCTCGTATAAGTTTTCTTAATACCGATTCTTATTCTGACAATTAAACACGCTGTTTTTGCTACAAGATGCACGGTAGATTTTGTCTTGATACACCACAGAATAAGGTAGTAATGGGAAGACAAATAGTTCCGAGAAATATTTATCGGCCTTCGAACGCAGTATTCGGAATTGCCCATTGGTGTTAGTTCATTAGTGCAAAAACAGCTATGAGGAAAAGCGGTTACCTGGATTGGTGCCTATCAGACTGCTATCCAGCGTCCACTTCGGTCTGTCGTAACTTAGTGTGGCTAGCATTCCTTTCATGCAGATGGCGAAGAAGATCGACAGTCCCGCGAAGAAGCAGCAGTAGAAGAGTGCTGTCAATGCTGAAACATAGATAAATGATTTTTAAATGTCTGATGTTTAACATATAATAATAGAGACGGAAACTAGAGAAACTATTGTTTCAGGCGATAGTTTTAAACAAGGTTCCTATGACCAAGAAGAATTTCATATTTTGCGTTAAGGGGGCCCAGCCCACATCCGGTAATTATGCAACCAGCCGACTGCGGAGATTTTCATCGGTTCGACGATTGAACGGAAAATATTTAAAGCCTGGGCAAACTGCCAATGGGCGACCTAAATATAGTTCCTTTTTGAGGAGTTGCTTAGGCTCCGATAGACCGTCGTGCTTCCACTTCTTTATCACGGAAAGCCCTGAAGACAAGAAACACTCTGCTGAATAACATCAGTTTTAAACACTTTTCGACAAGGTTTCGCTCTACGAAATGCGTCGATCGATGTTGTTAATGGGACTTTAGTACATTGGCTGTTTTAAGGGCCCTTTCAATTGTGGTCTCAATAATTGCTGTCGATGTGCAGAAAGTAGATTTTCGAGAAAATATCGGCGCCACTAATGTATCTGTATCAGTTTCCTTATCGTATCGAGCGGCTATCTCTAATCTCGAGTGGCTTAATGTTCCTCTTTCAATCGCACCGATAATTCCCTCGCCCTCGTAATCGTGTGTTACCTTTTTTCTGGGCTATCGCTTAAACATCACTCTGAGAATGCAGGCCGTGGGGAGCTTATCACCCTCGGTGGCATCTATTATCATCGGGAATAAGTGGTCCAATACGGGTGGACGTCGGTCAATGATTTTATCGGTTCTGAGATCGTTCACTTAGTTTACGGGCGCCACCGATTTACTTTAAAAGAACTTCTATTCTACATTTGAATAGTTTGATTTCAAGCGGGAGAAATGTTAAAAATCGCAATCACGAAGTCGTATACGAAGCATGATATTCGAAAAGATGTTAAACTTAGCACACTTTGCAGTCGTAGCGGTGAGTCATCGTAATTCAATGATCTCTTCCAGGTCACGTATCGCGAAAGCGTGGATTGTTTTTTTTTGAAAGCCGAGCTGAATTGCTTACCGAATTTTCATCGTTTCCTTTTGCTTGCTATTTGATACTGCAGTTTGATAGAAGCGTTATGTCTGAAGGACAATGCTTTGTTCGAATAGCTACTTTCTTAAATTTCAAAACTCTTTCGCAATTATTACGATATTATTAAAAATAAGTATTACAAGCTTTTTAATAATATAATTAATCAACTAATAATTCATTTCCGACGGCTACTCCGTTCTTGACACGAATCTTGCATCATTAATTACTGTGAAATTTCTACTACAATCACTCATCATTGATTATTATCGTACGAAACTATTCTAGTAGACCCGTATCATTAACATGACCTCGGATAGCAGGAACGTCAGCGTCGTCCCTCACCGGCCGGTTTCTGTTTGCTAAGCGAAATTTCGGGCGCGCGCATGCCTCACCGGCAGCGAGTAGGAAACATTCATCCCGCATGGGGCTCGATTTACATGGAATCCATACGACGCAGAGAACGACTCTGGGATTGTAAGATAAGATTTAATAGTTCTCGATAAGTACGAATAACGCACCAAGTGCACCGCACTATGCATTAAATCGAGAATGATCATCTCTTTATAGACCACAATTAAATGATATGGCAAATATAAAAGTACGAAACGTTAATTTGAATATTATTCATTTTTGGTTCTAGTGTACTTAAATACAAGACTCAATAATGAGCGAAACAATGTCAGTTCACGGTGATAACGGACACGGAAAGTGTCTCAACGAGCTTGGTTGAGTTAGGAATCATCAAGCGAAATAATTGGAAATAATTCTGTTACGAGAAGTGCACATTTGACACGTTAGAGGCTCGGTGTAACGCGTTCCATCCTCGATACACTGTGCTATTATTTTACGCGCGATCAATGAGCCACAAGTACTGGCAACGTTAACGCGGGCTTTCGTGCAAAGCCGCGTGTAATTAACAACCAGGAAATCACGCCGCGGTGATTTATACACCTTGAAATGATTGTCAGCTGTACAATAGTCGGTTTCTCTGTCTTGAATCGAGAGACGAAACTTCAAGGCTGTTGTGATAAACTCAACGGTAATTTCGATTCGCATCAGATAGCGTTTCGAGCTAATACTTTCCCGTTAATATTTGATTAATGTATTTTTCCCAAGGTAAATGATTTCGATATTTCCTCCACTATAATTTCCTTCCTGAAAGAAGTCGCTCAGCCACTCATGATGATTATTCCCTTGCGTGTCCGCTCACTGCCAGGTAAACTAGCGCGCGTAGCAATTAGCTAAATTACAAGTTATTTCAATGGAACAGTAACAGCCCGTTTTTTCCACCCGGTTTTTCTGTCGCACCAAGTTACCAGGGATCGCATGCGAAACGAATAGCCATCGGACACTCGTGGGAGATTACTTAGTCGGCCGTGCGCATTTTAATCAAGCAGGTTTTCGCATTCACAGTTTATGAAATCATGTGTGTAACACTTCTAACTCGATTCAAATTATTAGTTTTATCAGTAATTTTATTTACTCAACAACAAGGTCTTTGTTGTCTACATTTACAATGTTGGTATTAAAATATTGCGAGTAAATAAGGAAATGGGTTAACTGCATTGGTCCCTGACAGCAAATGTGGGAGTCGACCTATTAAACAAGTGTGACATTACGAAATGCGTCAAGCTTCACCCTACATTTCCCTGTGGCTTTTTTCTCATATTGCCGTCCTTATTCCGAGAATCAAGTACGACAAACTATACGAGAGTTGTGGTCCAAGGTCGAAACACGCCTCTCGCACCGCAGGCGAGTCTATTTTTCGAAACTCGTCCAGTTAATTTTATCGAGGCCCACATACGCGAAGTGCGACCGATGCGAGACGAGGCGAGACGCTCGATTTTGGCGGAGTAGCGACTCTCTCGAATTAATACGTCAGTGTCACTTTCGTAGAACGCGATCCTGAATGAAGAGGCGTACTCGTTAATCGAACGGTGACGTGGAGACGTGTACGTCATTCCAAATTTGTGAATCGTACCGTTTCAATTGCCCACTCTTAATTCCGAAGTGTTAGGAATTTATTTGGCCGACGTAATGAATACCTCAGCTAGTTAATAATCTAAAGGAAGTAATGAATAAGCGTGTCTAGAGTTCTTGGGAAACTTCATAACAGAGAATTCCTATATTACTTTTCAAGAGTATTAAAACACGTAAGATTTTTGAAAATTTTAATATTTAAAAAGCTTTTGTTTGGCCACTCAATTCTGTGTGTTTTACAAATGTTTCGAAAAGTATATCGATTAGGGTTTGCAATGAATTTCGATCTTAGTTGCTGACTGTGAAGTATCAATGGAGACCGACATATGAGTCATGTGTATGATAATTTTGTCGTATCGGGTCGTTCGCAGAATCGATATGCGAGCAGAACTGCTCACGCTCGACATCATCGAAATAGGCGTTTACTCACAGCACCCATTAAATGTCCCAAAACTAATCTACCTTTTCCCAAATTGTATCACATAATTAACTGTATTGAATTATAGTTCTTAAGTCTGTAATTACAAAAGGAAATTCCAAGTGGAAAATTTGACAAAGAAATTCACGGAAAACTTTAACAATTAGAACAGTCAGCAGAACAAAAGAGCCTCCTCAAATTGGAGGGAATAATAATTGGCTGAACACCCAATAATTTACAAGCACGATTGTCATTCCATAAAATAATGAAACAGGACAGCGTAACAACAATTAGCGCAAGCCGTCGCAAATGGGAACAATTAGTCTTGTGCAATAAATCACTGAGAACAAAGGAGTCTGTCAGCATGTGTCTGAGTATTCTCTCTGATTGTCTGTGTGTAATTCATTTGCACGTGAAAAAACTAACCGAGGGAAACTTTGATAGTTTAAAAATTCTGTTATCATCCCATTCGAAGAAACAAATTTCATCGAAGTCTTTCGTCTGTCTTGGCACGACAAAGAAAAACGTGTTTTAATTTCAAGCGACTCGCTGGTATCATTGTGTAAACTTGATGGTATTTAAATGTGTTTCGAGATTCGATGAACACAAGACACCTGCCCGTTTAAGTACATGGCTGCTCGCGTGACCTCGTACTAATCCACATTTCACAACCGCCCGTAAACCAAGTGAATCCAGAGAACGTTGGTATTCCGATGGCAAAGTCACAAGTAGAATTAGTTCGAATAACAATAAACATTTAGTCTGAAACAACTGTTAGTAGATCAAGATACGACATCACTTTATAATTAGAGCAAACACAGAAAGGTATAACTGATGAAGGAATCTAATTTATAGTGAACTAAATTTGACAGTGTAGAATAAATATAATAATTAGAAATAACAATGTCAAATATGATACGAGCCAATTATAATTCGCGAACTTCAATGAAAACTCTGGCAATTGGTAGTTCTAGCATATAGCAAGTAGACCCGAACAAATCATTCGGTGACAGTGGCATTGGCACACCTTTGCATGAAAGTCTTGACAATGTCTTGACAATGAAAATTCCGAGGGGGGTTTTCCCGTGTTCCTTCCGATAGATCGACGCTGTCTCTGCGAATATGACTATCTGTCGTTTCTCTGTTACAAGCAGGGAAAACAAAAGGATTGTGTGATAAACGCGTTCTATAGTTGTTGATAATACGCTTATGGCATACGCGAGGAAAACGCACATTCGCTTGTGTGTCCGTGACACGTGTTTCCCTCGTGAACGATGCAATAGGCGTTGCTCGGTGGATTCTAACCGCACCGGTAGAAGGACAGTTTTCAACAGGCATTGTGCGGAATATTGACTGATGTGGTTGACGGCTCAGGTATTAATCGTCAAGTGAAACAAGTCGATCGTCATTCCAGTAAAACCGGATAAAGTTACACATAGGTATAGTTGCAGTCGATGAAAATTCCTCGAATCGAACCGAGTATTAATTCAGTGGTACTCCATTGATCCGAATGAAATTTGATTGAATGCTCGAGTAAGCGTATTGATTGGCGGAGAGAATCATTAACAGATGAGAAAAAATGCGAGCACAGAAGGAATCTCGATTTCTTTTCATTTCTCTTTTTGTAACTGTTCTTTATTTATTTATCCATTCTACGTTGGCCTCGATTTTCAAATCTATTGTTACCACGAATGCTTTCAACAATCGCGCTATTCATCGTCTTTGTTACCGACGTGTTAACTGGCTCGTGGATAATTGAGTAAACGATCGAATCATCGCTCTATATTACCGGTTTCCTTCGCCCCAACAGAACTGGATTATTAGTTTGCCGAGTAGTTAAGGCATGCGTAAGGAAAGGTTCGACGTGTGAAAGTCGATACTCGACCTGTTAAATTCGGCACGAAACACGCATTGGCAAAACTGTCGTGACAATTGTTGTGTCAACAGACTGATTGCTTTCGCCAGGCAACTTGCAAGGTATCTGATTTTAAGCCGGTTGCACACCGCAATAAAATATTGCGGGAATATAAAATCGAAAAAATTATATAGCATTGTGCAATAATGTTTCTGTCAATAAATAATATTGCATTTGATTTTGACAATCGAGTTATTCACAATATAGTGCAACAAAATGTTGCATTGCAAAGTCCTGTCAGATGTAATCTTACACGCAATGTGCATCGACCTTTATTCAGCGTGCGAAAATTGCTGACTAACAAGTGAATTACTGCATTAGCTTCAGTCAACATTAATTAGTCATGGCATCTTGTTACGATAATTGCAGGCCTTGCGAAAAGTGAAAATTGTGGTTAGTCCTTAAGATCGTCCGAAATACCATTTCAATTGTGTATTCCTGCCAGCTTGGTAGCATTGCCTTGCAATGCAACGATTCCACAGAAGTAAAGGACAGTCATGCCTGGCGTTCAAAGATAAATCAGTAGGATTTATTTTTCGCTTTCATTCTTCGTTCGAACGTCGCAGCTTTTTACCTTGGCGCAGAGGTCGAATTATTTTTCCGATAAATTGATAGTGAATCATAGCAGTTGGTATCTCAAACTTTCCTGTGCGATCTGATCGCTAAGGAATTGTGTGGTCACCAGGGAGACATATTATAGTCTTCTTGACGTCTTTTGCAACAGTGCTGTTGCACTGGAATGACAGTACGAACGACAGAAGTGACTTCATTCTGCAAGCGTTATCATCGAAAATTTTGTCGTAAACTAGGAAACCCAGCGATTTTCTAGCATGTTAGATGGTAATAGCGATAAGTAGAGTGATAATTCTCTGACACATCGCTCTGTTGCACTCATGGCCAGGTGGATACTCAGTGCACGTGCAAATAAGACGTCCGAAAATAGATTGGGCTTGTTTAAACATATAGCCACATTGTTGATCGATTGTATCAATTTCAAATTTTATCGAAAAAATGGTTACAACCAATTTTGACAAATATCGTAATGAAAGAACCGTATTAATCGGAGCGTCAGTTACCTAGGGCATCATTTCAAGACATTAAACGTCATTGATACTCTTGCCAACTGTCTAAAAATAATCTCTCCAACAGCGTCCAGGTGTAATTTGAACAAACATTGCACTCGTACGGATCAGTCAGTCAAAGTCATTCCTAGTTACAGAAATCCAAGAGCACTTCATATAATGACACACTGGATTTACTCGTTCAAATCATATATTCAATATTTATACAAATCTAAGTTCCCTTTAACATATCGAATTTTACGAATTTTTCAAAGGTCACAGAATCATTTACAATCGAATTGTGATTTATATATCTCGCTGTCATCGAAGCAAAACTGAAGGGTGGCATTAGGGTCATCCAATATCTCACATAGTCATCAATGTGGTTTCACCGATAAAACCTGTGGTTTCCAGCACATGTTCTTTCTCCCCCCTTTATTACAACAGGCGGTAATATAATCGGTATTGAATTCTTTGTTGTCGTGTAAATATTGCCTTCTTTTTCCCGGTCGTTGCTCAGGACGACGCTATTCAAGCAGATCGCTGCTACTGATCTATCGCCGTCATTGAGTGTCTTTGAAACCGGTTTCCCTCTCTAATGTATCACTTCGAAAATGTCAAAGCAAGATTTCAGTTCAGCCAGGGAAACTGTGTCAGCGTTAGTCGAACAAGTCTTGACAAAACTAGTCTCCGAAAATGATGCCGTTTAAATAATCTTGCTGGAATATCAAATAGAAATGATTATTGCAACTTTGATAGTTATTCAGTTAGTCGAGTCAATAATTTCATAATCAAAATATGTATTTACAAGTTGCTACATAAATTATCACAGTAAAGTAGGCCTTGATAATTGTAGAAGATTGAACGTAGTATTCAGGATTTCGAAAATGCTGAATACATATTTATAGATCGAATAGACTTTTATCGTTATAAGAAAATAATGAGGATAGTTAGTTAAACTTTCAGCCGGGTCAAATGTCGGGCACAAGATCGGTCAGTGCAGGTCAGCGAGCTTCCATCACGGCTGCTTAAACCGTTTTTATTGAATCTGTTCTTCATTGCGCTAAGTCAATTTATCCGCATTACCAGCGTTACCGGCGATTTATCATTATCAGAAGTTATTAGGATTATCTTATCCCGCGTTTCATTGAGGAGCCGCCGCTCTTATTAGCACTCCCATTCGAGATGCGTGCTCCGATTGCACGTAATCGAGTTAATCTGGCGTTCGCCGAATTCGCCCTGTCGCTTTTCTCCCTGTCAGACTTTCCTTCTTCCTCGAACGAGGGAGCGAAAGCTGTGAACGAGCCTCGTAAAATATAGCAATATTCTTTCACACGAAATAAAACAGTAAGATCTTCACAATTCGAAAGAAATAATCTTTACAAATATCTATTTAAATCTCTTTTAAATCTTGAAAAAATGAGTCCGGATGGAAATGTGTTACTATACATTTTTAGAGTTGTCGCTTCCCTTGGGAGCTCCTACGCAATAAAGAAGGGTGAGCAAGAAGTTCAGCTGAGGACGAAAGGGGGATTCGTGCAGAGGTTCTTGCTCGCGCGAGTCCACTTTCCTAGGCGATTAATAGTGACCGCCCGTATGATACCGTCACCGGAGAGGAAGTGGTCATAATCGTCGGGCACTTGTTGTGCGCCGTTCACGGAAGGAATTCTAATCGGGCGATATTTCGAGCTCAGACGCGAGATCTCGAGAGCGGGAAACAAATCGACGCCACTTCCCAGCCTGAATGATCCCATTCATCAATGCCAAACGTCGACCTTTACTCGTTGCTCGCCAAGGAAAAGAGAAGTGGAGTGCGAGTAAGACGAAGAGAAAGAGAGGGTGCGGGCGATCAACAACACTCCTATTTTTTTTTCTTCTCTCGCTCCTCTTAGCCCCAGTGTATCTAGAATATTTTTGGAGCATCTCCAATGGCCTCACTGCCACTGCCAGAGGTGAACATCGTCTAGCTTCGCCCGTCCAAAATTTTGTCTTTGATCCTTCAATGATCCCGGAATAACAAAAGATCTCCGAGAGCGACAAAGTTGCAATTTTGTAATCACCATTAACAGAATATGCGAACTGACATATTGTTATTTTCAATTTATCAAAGTTGAAGCAATGTGCATCACTAAAAATATTTGCAAAGGCAACTTTGAAGCGAAGGTGAAGTTATTACAAGTCTTCGAGTCCTTGTCAATTATAAAATACGTGCGCTTGTACACCGTTTGTAATCGGTCAATTAATCCTAGTCGTATAAGTATAACGCGAAGGTCGAGAGAAACGAGCCTGGAATTGCGAACGTGTGCAACTCTCATCCTCGCGGTGTATGTTGAAATGCATGCCGCACTGCAATCGACTTTATCAAGACGATAACTGATAACGATAATTAAGAAATAATTCCCTCTTCGCGCGAGCCCACGATTGGTGGAAAAGAATGTGCACAGGCCTACAATCTTACAAGAGACTCTTCGTGATACTGACATCATTTAGTTGGATGGCCAAACGATGGAAAGTGGATTGTTTGCAGGCCACTCCACTCTATCGATGATGCCCTGGTTTCTTTCTTTCAGTCTTCCTTCTTTTTCTCTACTTCTCGCCTACCAAAGTTTCTCCTATTTATAACATTTAATACTAAATTTAACATCCACTACTTGACATTCGACATTTGCTCGTACAATTTCATCTCAAACTAATAAGTCCCGTTTCTCTAGCATAAATTGCCGATTATAAGTCATTGCGAGGTCATCACGCGGATGTTTTGGTTCCCCGTTAGTGGTATTCTATTCAAACTATTCTAAGGAACTTGCGCCAAGATCCACAGTGTTAAATGATCCAATTGGGCCTTCTATCATGGTCTAGGAACAGTGCGAACTGTATGATTCAACGTCTACGACAGCCGAACAACGTATTCCTTCTGTTAAGGTTCCAATCTTTTTTTATCGGCATTCCCTGTTGCGAACCGTCTGGTGTATTTTTGTGTTTACAGCAGAGAGAGAGAGAGAAAATGAGAAAGAGTGAGGGTGAGGGGAAAGGGAGAGAGCAAGAAAGAGAGAGTTACGTATTGGGAGTGGACGAGTGCGGTAGGAGATCTGTGCGCCATAGCCGAGTTCAACCTTTTCCTTTCCACGTGCCCATTAGCATCGGCGATACTTATTTCCGGTGCGCTGTGACACTGGCGTTGCCAAAACGCGCGATGCTCAGGGTCGCCTCGCCTTATAATCCACTCCGGACCTTAACTCAGACATACACACGTGCGACATCGTGTTATCCTAATTTCCTAACAGTCGATTAACTGCGCTAATTATTGTAAGCAGAATTCATAGAATGATTGTTTGATTTCGCGAAGATAAAGAAGTCGGCGGTGAGTTTTACAAAGGTCGACGGACACGTTGCAGACGATTAGAGGGAAGATCGTCTGGAACTCGTCAGCAGTGGCTCGTCAAGCGAGCCTCGCTCCTGATTACCCCATCCGAACGTCTGCCCGATGACTGTTACTGGCGTCTCGCTCTTCCAATGACACCGAAAACTTCAACGAGACTCGGAGAATAGCAACCTTGAGCATCAGAGCACACGCTTTTATCTTCGATTTCTATGAGCGAGTAAACTTTAATTGGACGTTCGAGAGGCTGCTAGAGTCTGGCGATGTGTGTATCAGGTGATACCAATGGCCAGCATGCGCCGTTGGCATCAGTGGCGATACTTAAAATATTTAAGAACCACGCACTCTTATGTAAAGTCCGATAGAGTGGCGTGGAACGGCGTCGCGGAAATATAATGTTATAATTTACGTAACCATTCAAATTCAATTTCATTCCGATTTCCCGGATGCATCGTGATTATCGTTGGCATTCATCGACTATTGCGGCTGACATCCCTTAATTCTTTGCTTACTAATGTGGTATAAGTATCCTTCTGACTACTTTCCATTCTGCTGTGCATACTTTATTGTTCTCTTTCAATTGAATTACTCTTTGGTATTCATTACCTTTTAACACTCAGTCGACACTATTCAGATATTAAGTATATTTAAATCTGAAATACGTGGACGACTAATAACATTGAAACTAATGAAAGAGAGGATATCGTAAAGTATTAAGGGTGTCCACCCCTCAAAGTCTCCGGCATGGTCGGCGAGGCGTTCTAACAAGCTTGCATAATAGGAAGATTACCCCATTTCTTTCCTGGGTGGCCGCAGTAAGTGCCGTCAGCAGGGTTGTAGACGCCGTCTCGGAATGCCTCCCATTTGGACTTGGGGTTGGGCACTCGCATGTAATCAAACTCGTAGGTACCATTCTGCACTTGCTTGCCGGGCACACTCATCGCGATCTAATGTACTACTCCGGCCGCGTGAATCTCTCCCGTCTAACCGGGGGGATGCGATTGCAAAGGGACCACGAGCAACACACTCTCTCGCTCCTTCTCTCTTTCTCCCTGCTTGGTGGCTGCGTCGGAGAAACACGCGACTAATTTCTCTCCTTCTCGATTTCCTCGAGCAGGCAACTAACTCTTCCACTGGGAAGAAAGGTTGAGCGAGAGAAAGATATGCACTCTCCTCCTTGGTTCTACTGGGAGAAGCCTTTTTATTCGAGCGGTCTAGGACTCCGGAACACGAATATAGAATGCAGTGTCGGCGGTGGATAAGCGCACGCCTGCACAAAGGAGCGCGAGTTGCCCGGGACTGGGTGAACACGAGTCGGATGGAGCGCTGCGATGATGAGCTCTCCTACTATACTGTTCGGGCACACGTATGTGGCGCGTAGAGAGACGCTCGGCCCGTCGCCCGAGTCCGCTTGAGGCTCGCTCTCGAGGTCGCAGTCTGTCTGCCCGAACCGAGCTGGCAGAGCTTACTGAACCGTCGGTGAAATCGTCAGTGAGCGATACCCGTACGTAGTCAGACATTCGACGCCGCGCCGGTGCCGGCCACGGGGATCGGCCTGACCCCTGTCTACCGATCGAGCTGCTTCCACCAACAAGATAGCATGCTATCGGACACACTGACTTTGCTTGCTTTATGCGTACATTTGCCAGTAGTTGGCTATTGAAACCCCATAGAATGCACTGCGCGCACTGTAGAAAGTCTTGCAATTCTGGTCGAATGGAAAGCGAGAATGTTGGAATATATCATTTTCTTATTATTGTTTTCTATTTATTATTTCTGTTAATTAACATGATAAATTCTATATTATTTAAAGGATTTTTAGTAGATAGAGAGAGCATTCTGTATAATAAAACATTTTCCTGGTTTCTTAGAAGCCAAGGTTTTGTGGATGCACATTCATTTACGGCTTCGAATTTCTCGGATCCAGCCAGCAGAGTTCAATCTGTTGTAGGACGTCATAGTGTACGTCATATATCAGTTTTCGCCGGAATTTCTTTGATCATCTCGAAATAACTCTCCAACGTCAACACATATATCGTGTACGCATTATTTATTCATTCAATAGTCATCAATACACAAAGTAGATTCATTTGGGAATGTCTGAATCATCGAAAACATTATCACTTCCTAAATAAATAAAGTTGTACTTCAGTGTCAGAGTATAAAAAATCAGATGAGTGTCCAAGTTTGAATCGTGTCAGTGATATTATCTTTAGCTTCCGTAAGCAAAGGCAGCAGATAATACTTTCGGGTCACGTCGGAGTACAAGCGAGATTTTCGTCGCGATTTGCGTTCACTGACGCAACCCCGTACGCAATAAAATATGCCAAAAACTGGAGGCAGTAGTGTGAACTTGTACGGTCTCGGAGTGTCATGCACGCCGACGACCGGTTATTCGCGCAGCGAATGCTAAACTTTCAGCTGGTTTCGAAGGTCGCGCGACCAAACGGCCAGCATAAATCAGCCGGAGAACTTTTGTCACTCTTCACTCCACCAGGTGCGCCTACCATCATCTTTTGTCGAGTTAACGCACTGTTGGCCGGCTATTTTCGGAAAACACTGATCTATCGCGTCGACAGCTTTTTATCATATTTGAATAAAACAAAAGATCCATGCAAATGAGTTCCGATAATTTATTTATTCGCGTATAATCTTGCAGAATTCTATGGTAATATATAATTATGCAATTTTAATGTGTGAAACTAATGGAATTGTTCTTCGTTTCAATGAGTTTCCTTTAGCAACGATATAATTTGGATTCGAGGAATGTATCACTTTCTCAGTCGCTGCAGTGCAACGCGTACGCCGCAGAATGCCGTCCTACGTCAATCCGAAGGCGTGCAGGACTTTATCTGAAAGATTGTGTTGTCGACCGCATACACACATCGGAAACGAGCAAGGCCACTCGAATGTATTTCGCTCGCCAAGCTGCAAGAGTTCGAAGTAGCCAGTTCGTTCACTCGTTTCCTTATATTCCTGTCTTCCTTACAAAAATATTTCCCATCGAAAGATACTCAAGGAAACTTGTATACAGCGAGATGCACAGAAAATATATCTTCACTCCTTGACAAACTGATTACGCAAATCCTTGGTATTCCATTTTGAATTTTCTCAATGTTAAAAGACAGAACGTGTAATGTAAAATGACTACAAAAGGAATAAGAGAAATCATAGGATAAAGGTGCACTGTCGGCAATGTAATTTCACAGTTTAACAAGAGATTACGAGGTGCCTTGATTAACGCGTCCACCCGCGAACACAATGCTAATTGCCTTATGTTACCATGGAACAATGACTTCTATGTACTGTGTTACGCGGATCCTTATTAATGATGTCAGAAACGCAGGAAAAGGGGCGCCCGATAGTTAAGGTGACCTCATCCTCACCGAAACGCTAATTGCATTGCCGGATAAATGAAATTCGTTTGCGATTACGAGTACGATTACGAGTACGATTACGGAAGTCCAATAAAAAGAGATATCATATATGTGCCTTCAGTGTTTACTTTCCATAAATTAACAGTCTCGGATCGTGTACAAATTTAGGAAAGAGACGCACTAAAGCACATATTTACCTTGCCCGTGCAAAGATAGACTTTCCCGTTAGCTTTCATAAGCTGTAGCATCGCCGCAAAGTATCCAACTAATCTGCTCGGGATTAATTAATGCTCAAAGCATATTTATTCGACTCCTTTAGTAATAACACAATACACCACGCAGAAACGCTATTGCATCTCGGAAAATCTTGGGACACATCTTATTCCAATTTTCTTTCAAACTTATGTACCTGTAAAATGTACATTCCAATTAAAAGATTCGGCATTTGGATACAAATGAGTCGTGTCAAATGATTACCAATCAGCATTTGAAAGTAGAGAAATTCACGGGAATGGTAATCGATGTTAAAGGCCCACAATACACATTCCACTGTTACCAATCTATTTGCTAGGATAAACATTCTTATTAATTTTCCTCGAATGAAACAATAGATATAAAAAATCCAGATGAAATCATACGTGTTAAACTCTTAAATCGTAAAGCAACAATTGGCGAAAGGTACTCGGGTTGGCCAGAGAAGGGAAAGAATTCGACCGGAAATCCTGGGCCGGGAATGTATTCTATTTCGCCGATATGGTCCTTATCAACGTTATTAGCACCACCGCAAGATAACCAAATATGAAACTAATCATACGAAACGTGAGCACTGAATCAACAGTGGATATAACCGAACGAGTCAGCCTGTTATACCTGTTTAGACTCTTTCACTACTTCCTTGAGAAAGCCGGGCATTGCGTTCGGTAGCTTCGAGGATTGATTATAGTAATTTGGTGTCCAGTCAAATTCCTGCATTTTATTTCACTGTCAGATTAATTGATATTACTTCGATTAGACAGGATAGAATGTTCTACCTTATTAAATTTAAGAAAAACGCAAGGTTGCAGGGAATTCCTATATCCATACGGGGGTCTACTGCACACCCCTAAAGTCTTCTTATCGAAGAAGCAAGGTTTAGCTTTATATTCGAGACTTGTTCCGATATTGCACTGTGCATCATAGTCGGAACTATTCTTATTATACTCTGGAAAGTGGAGATTTCTTCCTCATGTAAATCTGTATCGATTACTTCATAGAAATATCAAGATTACCATGCAGAAAGTCAGTCAACGAGCGAATGTATCGCTTGGATCTTGCGCTGGCACTGGAATTATTCACCCAGATGATCGGCGATGCATTGGGTGCTATGTTGGTTGGTTGATTGCCGATACCTGTTAAAAAATATGTCAATAAAAATCTGTCGGAAGTGCAATTTTCCTATTTGCATTAATGGAAATTGCTTGGTGCTTCATCTTCAAATACTAAATAGATTTTTACCCGGGCTTCCGTAGTTCCAGGAAGATTGATGAAATGGTACTTTCATGCCAAAAAGGGCTCTCGTGGGAATATCCATGAAATGGAGATACGGCTTATCCAGTTGAGCGATGAATGCCACCGTTAGAAAGATTTGCAGAAAGAAGAGAAAGAACAGAACCGCAAAGAACACCGCATAGAACACGCATACTTGAACTAACGATAATGATAACGATTAGTTGAAATTCATATGTAATAGTTGCACACTTGATTACCCCATTCCTCGACTGTTCTGTCCAAGAATGTTCTTCTATTCCTATTCCAAATGAATCGTGCAAAGTTTCGCAGTGGTCCTAAGTCCGCTTGTGGCCGCCTATTTGCATAATACGCCTCGTCGTGATATGATATCATCTTATTACTAATATTGTTTTTTCGCTTACAACGAATTGCATGTGGCTTGGCAACAAAAAACAATCTTTCTACTGAACTTAGCTCTGAAGATTTCAATCCCTATTCATGTGGATTTCAAAAGGAAGTAAGATGAACGGAATTTACACGCTACTCCCTCTTAAAAGAATATACTGTATCGAGATAAAATTATATTGATTCGCAATAACAGACATATTGCACAAAGATGTCACTTACAATCATATCAACAACAAAAACCGGTAACCATAAGTTTACGCGAATCATAAGTCGTTAATAGATTTAATATAAACAGCTGGAAAATCACAATTCGCATAGCCAGGAAAGCCATCGGTACTATTGTATAGTAGCATACATTATTTTATTTAATCTTTCTACATAACAGGTTACAATTGCATCTATTTCGACAAAGGTTCGAAACTGTAACGCTTCACATTTCGATCTAGATGTTGCTTCTCCATCTGAAATAAATAAATTATATATTACACTAGATTTATACCTATCTATATATAAATAAATATTGAAGCACCGAAGCGATGTTATTGTACTAGAAAGACTATCAGATAATTACCACTCTGTCATGTGAACCTTGGAACCCAAAGTAAAAGAATCCAAGGGCTGACAAGAAGACTGCCCAACCAATCAGAGCATCCAAGTAATCATTTTCGTGAGTCTTTACTCCAAACGAGGAATATTTGTCTACTCCCATGATGTCTTCATCTTCGTGTAGCTGCCACATTATAAGGTGTATGACAACATAAAACTTTCATATAGAACCTTTACTTGATGCAAATACACGTGCACGTACGACTTCATTGTAATTTCTCCTGAGTGACGGGTCATCCCAGGGATAGTAAGGATCTCTAGCATCGTATCCAATACGAGGTAGTTTTGGGTAATCACCACAACCATCCGTTTCGCTGTTTTGTGGTTGATATTCATCAGGATGTAATCCATATTTCTCGGCAGCCTTGCGCCGTTCCTCTTCGGTCTTTGGATACGGGCCGGGCAACCAAAGTTCGGGCCATGGTGCTACAGAAAAATTTCCTTATTAGTCTCTAGTACACCATGAAAGACAAGTCCGCCGAAAACATGTATGAGCAATTGATCTTCAAGAGTTTACTGATAAACTGTGTAATGGACAAATACTGTAATACTTATGTAACAATAGCTTAACCTATTAAGCCAGAAGAAAAGTGGAGATTCTGATGCAGCGAGAAACTATCATACTTGAATTTACTTACGTTGATCCTCGACCACTGCCGAAGGAGGCGGAACTACGGGACGAGAAGAATAAAGGCGACTGCCTCTTGACAATAATAAGCTTGACAGTCGCCCAATCTTCTGCAGCGCTGCCATTTTTGTGTACACAGAAGCACCGATCCGATGGAATCGATAGAACACACAAGTAACGAGATTCAAATGCGTACTCGATATACTGTGAACTCGACTTTTCCCAACTTTTGGATCAAGTGGGATTCAATGAACGCGATGGAAACTCTTTAACAAAAGCATATATACTTTCTTTCCAAATGTGTTCTTTAAATAATATAAATGTGTAACTCGATAAAAAATGTTTGTGGACATTCTTGTTGCGCCTTATTGGTGTCATGGAGTACATGTGAAAATGCCCTAGGCTGCCATTCATCTACTATTGATGCTATTGATGCTTGAAACTCCGATGTGATAAGAACTACTTAAATATGTATAAAACCGATTAATAAAACCAGCATAGTATAAATTTGAAGAACAAAAATGCTATCAGGGGTACTTTCAATTCTTCCACTACCGTTCGTCTTCGACTCGAACCACATTGAACTCTTTTGTAGGTTCGCTCAATGTCAGCCGGTAACTCCACTTTGTAGTAGAGGATATGTTATTTAGAATGACATCAATTCGATGGTAGTTGGAATGCTTTTCTGTTGCCTATTAACAATTGACCTCTAAAGTCCTACAAGCAAGAAAATATTGCAGGGGAAATAGGATAATGCTAGGAAAGCGCAGTGTAATGCTCCGATGCAGTAGATGGCTCCGAGTCGGACGGCCATATTATTCAATGTGCTAACGTATCTTATGGAAGCGAGCTGGGCAGGACGGTAGGAAAATGGCCGGTGGCGTGTATTGGTCGGTGCTACTCGAATTCGTGTAATTTCCAGTCATCCTCTCCAGTTCACGAAGGCGAGAGCGTCTTATGGCTAAAGTGAAACTCGGCCGGATCTGCTCCTGACGGCACAGTGATTTTCAAAACGGTACGCAAAGCGATTATTCCAAGGCGAAGTTCGCTCGGCCTGTGCAATGGCAGGGAGGCATCGTTTGCTTGAAAACCAAGCTGACTCACTAGTGAATGCTACGATTTACCGGCTTAATTGAATTAAGAGGCTGAATCTTTCGGGATTGTGCATTGTTGTTGTACAAGGAAAGGAAAGCCGATCAAGGGAAAGCCCTTTTGCCACGCCGCCTTTATTGTGTGGTCATTAACGTGCCTTAGTAAACGTTTGTGTGTGTCTCTTCTACTCATTGTGTAATATACATATGAACGATATTTAGTGAAATCGTATTATCGATCGAACTACATGTGGAATTTCGTATGTTGTATTGGCGAATTGTACACAATCCTTTTGAAATGGCCTAGCCTGTCAGTGTGAAAGTAACAGTAATGACACACTCCATGTATCAGACATGAAGCACGTACTAGTTCCATTGGTACGAGTGAGATAGTGGAGAATATAACCATGACTGTTACGAATCCTATTACTATTAATACGGCAACTTTTATTCCTTTAAAGGTGATCCTTAAATAAGTTGGTGTGTAAACAAGCTAAGATGGCTAGTCCTTCGCCACAGTCATCTCCGATGCCACCACCACAAGCTCCTAGCCCGATGGGTCCTCCGCAGCAAGCACCGTCGCCTTCGAATCCGCAAGGAAGCCCAATGGGTCCACCTCAACATCATCCTCATAGTCCAACACAGCCTTATCAAACTGGACCACCGATGCAACCCGGTGGCCCATCGATGTCTCAACCACCGCAACAACCTCCTCCGCAACAACAGAATTATCCACCGCATCCTCAACAAATGCAAGCTGGCATGGGCCCACAGGCAAGTGATTTCAATGATATTGATAGCTTAAATTTATTTAAACACAGGAAAAATATAAGATGAAATAGGTATTTACTATACAATTATAAATGAACCGTTACTTCAAATGTTCATTCATTGATTTTGAATCAGCTTCTTTAAACAACTTCACAAGTTGACTTGCTATGTGTTCGTTGCAAGCTGCTATTACTCTTGGTACGATTAAGTCTAACTCGCCGCCTGAAACAATGGAATTATGGATATGCGATATGAAAAGTATTAGAAAACTTTGAGCGGTATCATTGGCAACTTTTTCACGTACCACTTGTATCTATTACAACTCCCCCTGCTTCTTCAATAATCAGTTTTCCTGCTGCAACATCCCAACTGTCGATACTCTCGACGTGATAGGCTTCCAGGGCACCCATAGCAACATAGCATAGTGTGAGTGCTGCACTTCCCAAAGATCTTATGCTGAAAATAGAGCGGCTCTTGTATGTTACACATACACGAGACTATATTAATTATTTGTGACTTACCCATGAGTTCTTTGAATTAAAGCATTCATCCTGGTATAAATACTAGCCAGGTATGTTGGGTCCTTTGCTATCCATGGTTCCATACCCACTAATGCTACTGATAAATCTGGAGAAAAGAATTTAATTGTAATTCCTTTTTTAACTTAATTCATAATCCTTTTTTTTAATTAACGAGAGTAATTACCCTCCACTGTGGAAGTTGTGATTAATTTCCCATTTAGAAACGCGCCCTTGTTTCTTCTTGCTGCGAAGAACTGTTTCATGAAGGGATTGTAAATCATTCCTATTTCGATCCGTTTGTTTATTAACAAAGCTAAAGATATGCAAGAATGTGGGAATTGATGGACAAAATTCACCGTCCCGTCTATGGGATCGATGATCCAAGTAGGATCATCTGTCAATTTCGGTTGACATTGATCTCGCGCGGCACTTTCTTCCCCGATAAATCTGTGTCAGTAGGATTTTATTTAGACTTCGAAAAATTAGCTTGGATTTAAGACGTCTACTTACTTATGTGTCGGATAAATTTTTAACAACTGATTCACTAATTCATCCTCAATCTTACTGTCGTATTCAGTGACCAAATCCCAGTCTATGCCTTTGCTCGTCACTTTCTTCTTCTTACTACTTGCATCCTCAATTATCTAAAAATATTTGCACACGAGTGAAAATATTATTGCAACCGACAAAATATTATTTTCCACGATGTACCCAAATTTGTTGCTACTGATGCTACTGCGTGAATCATTAAAAACGGGAGAGTACCTTTCCAGCGTTTAAGACGAGACGTTCAGCAAGTTTGTAATATTCGTCGAGCTCAGTTGGCCCAATCATTTTAAACAGGTCACCTGTTTCAATATCAAATGCACTATAAATCGTCTGAACCACTTCCGACTTGAGTCTGCACTGGCTTCCGACGCAAAGCAAGAAGTTTAGAATTCGGAATCCACTTAATGTACCGCCTCCTTGACACTGCTCTCAGACTACATTCACTGTGGCAGGTAGAATGGTAGGAGCAAGTAGCCGAAGGTGGGGAAAACTTTGATACTGATTCATTTTTGTTAATGTAAAGCCGTGCTTGCGGTGGCTTAATGATCAGACACTTAAGACGACCCTATATTATACCCTGTTATACTTGTTTTCTAATGTGTTTTCGTGTTCTATATTTATCGTGCCTTTATTGTCGAAACAAATAGTTTTCAACGATTACATCTTGATGAATGAACTCTCTTTTTCCTCTCACCTCGAGCAGAAGCATTTCGTAATGCAGTTGCTGGGAAAGTTTCTTCATGCAATTGCCTGGATTTTATCCGGAAAGGTATCACCGGCGCCGCGTCAGAGTCGTATGTTGGGGATTCTCAGATTTTTATTTACATAATTAAATTAGCTCAGGGAATTCCCGGCGTCAGGATGGAAAGGGAATTTTCTATTACTCAGTACTCTATATTCCCACTCTTTTCCAAAACTATACAGTTTATGCATCTATAGCGCATCATTTTATAGATACTAGTTTCTCAGGTGATTAATACATTAACTTTACAAAAGAAGTATTTACAAAATAAATCACGTGCTAGTGCTTGTCCTATGTTCTACTCTTTCGTCTGCTTCCCGTATGATCCTTATGAGTTCTTTGCCGATCTTTTCATTACAGGCTCCGATAGCCCGCGGTATCATAATGTTGATTGGCTCTCCTATAATAAAATGCAAATGATTATTGATTCATTAAGAAATCTTTGTGAAGCCAAGCACATTGCAGGAGGAAGTAAGAAATTATAGGCACCTGTTAAACGATCGAGAACGACTCCTCCCGCTTCCGTAATAATGAGTGAAGCTGCGGCGATATCCCATGTCGAAATACCTGGACCTTCGATGTAATAAGCTTCGACGACTCCAAGCGCGATGTAGCACAGAGTCAGTGCCGCTACGCCGAGTGTTCGAATGCTTTTCAAGGTAAAGACAATCGGATAAGAAAGTGACAGGACATTCGATCGGTATATTAGCTTATTTTACCAACAGGTAGTTTACATGTTGCGATTGTCTTTTGAAAGACTTACCCTTGAGCTTCCTTGATTACAGAACGCATCCTCTCCGCGGTCTTCTCCGTCAAATAGTCCACTTTCATAAAGCCCGGTTCCATGCATACCAAGGATTTCGATAAGTCTAAGAGAGCATTGAACTTTAGTATTCGGAGCATTTAATGCTAAACTTCTATTTTGGAGTTATTACTTTGAATTCGAGAGACTTTGATAGGTTTCCCATTTAGGAAAGCACCGCGTCCTTTGCGGGCAGTGAAGAGTTGCTCGAGAATTGGGTTGTATACGATGCCGATGACCATTTCTTTGTTGACCGCCAATCCAATTACGACACAGGTGTGAGGGAAACCATGAATGAAGTTAGTTGTTCCATCAATGGGATCGATTATCCATGTAGGGTCGTTCGTCAATTCCGGAAGTTTCCCACTGCTAGACTCTTCCGCTATAAATCTGTCGATCCAAAAAGATGTTGCTTCGAACATACTGACGTTTCTCGTTTTCCTTATTCGTTCGGAGTTCTACGTCAATTTCTCATGGCATATCATTTCCTGTTACAGGCTGGCCTTAAGCAATGCCTTTTGCAAGATATTCATCTTTCGTATCACTATTCTGGGAATATTTACTCACTTGTGATCGGGAAATGCGTTCTTCAGTTTCGCCATAATCACATCTTCTATCCTTTTGTCGTATTCTGTGACGAGGTCCCAATCGCCCATTTTCTCATTGACAGTCTTCATCCCATTGATGGCCCCCTTCAGAATCTTAAATCATGAGACATCAGTAAATATGGCGACTCTTTTGCGAAGTATCCGGGTCTTAATTATACATATTCAGCTATGTACGACGATACCGTGAGCACTATATAATAGACGTGTTATAATCGATGTTTCTATCTCTGTTACTTCGCATCCTCTCATCACATATAATTGCGACAATTACCATTCGAATGTTATCTAATTCAATCGACTGCGTTTTTATTTTATTGACTTTGCTCTTACGAGCAATATACTAGTAATACGAAATTTAAAAGCATTTATTGTAACGGTGTAACAAATTAATATCCACGAGGGTGATAATATAGGATTGACCGTCAAATTGGATTTCAATACAAGTCCATTCATTCAGGCTCGAAGTTACGTACTACCTCCGTTATTATATATATATGTATATATAAAACCAACACAAAGAGGCGAAAGTCCTGCTTACCTGCGCAGCCTCCTGCGTCAGGCTGATGGCGAAATCGTAGTAAATATCTTCGGCATATCGTGCCATGGCGATCGTATAACCGGCTTCCTGGAGACCACGGATAACACGTCGTCCGTACGACCTTCCTGCCAAAGGCACAGGTGACTACTGTCGTAGGTACAACAACATCTCCTGCTTTTCAACGAATCTCTAAGCTAATGGAGGTAGACACGTCTCGAGGACAAAGCTCGTACACCTTCCCGATCTCCAACGAGATCGTCATAGAGAATTTATTTCGCTCCTTTCGGAGCACCGTTCGCAATTTTTGCTCCATTGAACGATCCAGTGTCTCGGCCAGATAGCAATGTTGATATATCACGATAAAAGTCATCAGTGATGTCTCACAGATATTCGCACTATTCCTCACGCTGTTTACCCTAGTGTTGAATTTCCTTGTAATCTTTATGGCATACCGGCGAAATCCTGCAACGCCTGTGCCAAAATGTCACTCGAGTAGACAGTTGTCATGTACGAGATATTCCCTGGTAATGATTTATTGGAATATTGAATCCCAGCACCTCTGCAAAGTTTGAACTGTGGATATCAAGTGTTCGATGCTATTTATATGTGGAATAGAAGATCGAGGTCACTGCTACTTATTTTATTATAATTTACATTTATAACAAGGAGATTTAATATAATAAATGTGACATTTTGAGACAAAGTGAAACATACGAAACTGGCACCTTGGCCAACCTTCACCCGCAGTTTAGCATTTCCACACCTATCTTCTACAATACCTTCCATTCACGACAGAGTATACCGTATGTACTGGACAAGCGGAGGTTCCACTATACTTATAATTGGCCGTCTTTCAAGATGCTCTAACAATTGAATTGTCAATTTCTATATACCCTTGTCTAAATAATGTAACACGCATTTTGAAGAACTATTAAGCAGATTTTCAATGATTTCTTTGCTGACTGTGGTGGAAGAAGTAATGATGCAATGATTAAAGGATACGAATGTCAGAAAAAGAAGTTTAATCGCCAATCGTTAGGATGAAGTACGACGGCAAACAGATAGTCATAGAAACTTTATAGAACGATGTATGAAAATTCTTTAACGATCTCTTCTTCATTATCTCTTTATCTTATCTCCTTGCTTATTTCCATATGGCGCGGAGCTTATGCGATCTTTCTATTGTCACCCAATGTCGAAGGACATTGGATTGAATATACCTTTTATAAAATCGTGATTGCTATTAAATTTCAGCATTTTAAATGCTTCTGACCCTTACTAATTATGTGCCTGCTCTGTCAATTGAGTGGTAACCTTGATGGTTTTTACTGTTCCCAAGTAAAGGCGCGTTACTAGATTTCTTGGACACGGTCAGTGATTTCATTGAAATACATCCTGAAGCATAACGACAAGCAACTGGTTATGCATTCTTAAACAAAGGATCATAGATTTCAGGTAGACACCTGTACGTAGTCCATTCACTTTAAGCCGCAGTAAATTATATTCGCTACACTATTCGCATATTTTGACAAGATTATTAATTACACAGTTCAATAGTCATCGATTGCCATTTCGAAATAGTTCAGTCGTTTCTATTGCACGATTTTTCCTATGGAAATAGTATTGCAACGGAATATTAGATTAAGTTCTTTGGAGTCTTTTCCTTTGAATCTTCAAGTCGGTATCAACAATTAATTTCGATATGTCGACAGCTAGTTCTTTGGTGCATCCTGCTACTGTGTTTGGTTTCATGAAGTCATATTCTCCACCTGGAAAAATCAAGTCCTAGAATTGTCGTTTTCCTTACTATATATTGCTAGTTTTAATGAGGATTTATCAAGATGGTTTGCGGATATGCTAATTGATGAAATAGAACTTTATTGCCTCGCTTGATACCTTTCGTATCAATCACTGTGCCACCTGCTTCACGTGCGATCAACATTCCGGCTGCCACATCCCAAGGCTGAAGGCCGTCTAAGTAGAAGCAGTCGACTGCTCCTTTCGCGAGGTATGATAGCGCAAGTGCTGCACACCCTAGGCTCCTAACTCTATGTTGAAAAGAGAAAATGTTATATCATATCCTGTATTCAGTCATATGTTGATACAGCTTGAATTCAAAAGAGAAACTGATGGAGAACATGCAGTGAGTCAACTATGTCGTTATTACTCTCTGAATCACACTTCTCGCGGGTTTTCCTCTTTTCAATAATCGCATAGGAAACACAAAGGAAAATACTACACCAATGATATTCCAAAAGGACAAAAGATAGTATACAATGTATCGCAATGAGTGAAACAATACTGAATATATATAAAGACAACAGCAGGACATGCAAGAGGTTGAAACCACTACTTACGCGTGTGCCGAGGCTACAATAGTCTCGAATCTACCGACTTGGATGTCGTTGTTCTTTCCGCCAGGACGAAGTAGCCAGGATTCCATAATTATAAGGGCCTTCTTTAATGCTACAATGTATATGGATAGAAATTATACTTTCAACATGAAAAATAGAAGGCATAGAAAATCAGTTCAAGTGCGCACTTGTGACTTTATTGGTACGAAGTGGTTTGCCATTCAAGAAAGCTCCGTCACCCTTCATAGCGGTGTAGAGTTCATCAGCCATTGGGTTGTAGACGATTCCTAAGACGACCTCTTTGCCGATGGCAAGTGCGACGGATATGCAAGTGTGTGGGAAGGAGTGGATAAAATTGAGGGTGCCGTCGATGGGGTCGATCAACCATGTTGGGGCGTCTGTTAATTCGGGCAGCTCTTTCTTCTCCGACATGGCTTCCTCCCCGATGATTCTACAAGTGAAAGACAGATTGAATGACGGAATTATGCAGACTTGACTCATCACTCTACTTTGGGAAGTGAGCTTCTCTTAGTGCTGTTAAAGTAGCTTGGACTCATAATTCATCTTTCAAGGAGCATGCAATGATTCAGATAAGACAATGATAGGATAAAAAAGGCACACATATTGTTGCCGAAATTCTGATGAGGGAGCTTAATACCTGGCATATCACTGACTTGCAGAACTTGAATACCATCAATATCTTCAATTGTATTCAGTGATGATTTTAACTTTGAAAGAGAATCAAGTTGGACCGGCTAATGTTAATTAATTACTTACTTGTGATCAGGGTACTCTTTCATTATGGCATTAGTGAATAGTTCCTCGAGTCTGCGGTCATAATTAGTCACCACATCCCACACGTCTTTTTTCTCGCTGATCTCCTTCTCGCTCTCGAAGCCGCATTTCATAATCTGCAATGTTACAATTGCGATGAACTAGAAACCATGGAGCATTCTTGTAATTATTTGTGGCATTAAACGGTGCAAAGTCAATGCCGGACGGAGTAGTGTCAATGTGTTTTAGATAAACGAAAGATTGCGCGATAAACGTCGAAGATTTATTTGTCTGGTATGATGGAGTGCAGTGAAAACAATGATTGCTTTCGCATTATTTTCTGAAATATTACTCTGGCCCTTCGACTTTGAATGTGCTAATGCATTTAGCTTGCACTGCAACTCTCTTCGATAGATGCTCTTGAAAGCCTCGACGACCAGCGATATTCACTTTACGATCAAGATCAGTGATAGTTAATCGATACTTTATCTTTCACGGGTTTTCCGTTATTTTCAAGTGAGGATGTGGCAGTATTAATAGATAACTCATAAATGTCTACAATTTTCCAGTGAACACTGGAACTGTTTGCAATTAGTGACGACGGTGCTAAAAGTGCCTCCATTTTATATAATTTAGACTTCTAAACGCTAAACATTGAGAAGCTGTGACAATTATGTTCATATCCTTAATTATATTTTAAAGAAAATTAAACAAGGTATAGGAAAGATTTTGACTTTGTTTTTGATTCGCATAAAGCATTGTCTTAATGCTGGACACTTACCACTCCAGCTTCCAGAGTGAGTTTCTTGACGAATTCAAAGATTTTCTTGACATCCTGCTGGTCTGTCATTTTCACCGATGCTGAAGCTTTCGCGCGCACGACTGACCGATTAAAAGCACCACGCTCGGTACCGGCTTTCTCTTATCTCTGTGACTAGATACAGTGGCGCGCACGAATCCCAAGTGAAAGTATCTCACCATTTGAAGAGGCTTATATACTGCTTATCTTCGAAGTGTTGCGCTCATGATCTCGAGCTTCCCTGGCAGAATGAAGGTTACCGCTTGCCAATGTGACTGAAGTTTGCAGAGCTACTATGACCATGCAAATTTGTCGGTCCATTATTCTACCCTCCAATTACTCTTTCAAATGAAATAGGTGGATGTCAATTAATCGTTTAATATATTGAACAACGAGAGACAATAAAATAATTGTTAAATCTATACGTGTCTTATATAACGATAGATAAACTATTTTGAGCCAGGCAGGTATAGTTTTATATTTGCGGTACTTATACTTAAAGGCAACAATGAAGGTCTCAAATTCGCGTCACGAAAATAGTTAACATCACCGTCACAACTAGCGCCAACTATTAGCTGGAAACCTCCTTTCGTCATAGCTATTTATCACTCTTAGAATTCTGTCTTCGTATGTCAATATAACTATTGTATTTGGATCATTGTACAAGATGCTTCGAGCAGGCTTCGCGGAATTGATTAATCTTTCGAGAAAAGCTTATCGCACTGTTTTATGTATAGTGCAGCGCAGTCTGTGGATAAAACACATAAGTGTTACTTTACCCGTTTTTCAAGAAGAGCAAATTTTATTGACGCGCAAGTAGTTCGACGCTAGGAATAGGTGCTATTAATATTATTATCGTTTCATCCGAGACTGATAAAGGGTTACAGAAGACATTCATTTGAGCCCTTCTGTGATCAATCGTTTTTGGAATGTCTTCATGTCAGCCTTTCGAATTAATTTTACTAAATCGTTGGCCAGCTTCTGGTTGCCTGCTGCTATCAATTTCGGTTCCATCAGGTTGAAATCTTCACCTGGGGAGCACATTCATTGGGCGTTTAGGTCGTTAAAAGCTTATATGCGTGTAAGCATATATTTCTAAGTGAATGACAAATTAAGTACTTGGTATCTTATGAGCGTAATCCAAACTACATAAATGAGAGGAGTTACCGGTTGTGTCGATGACAACACCGCCAGCTTCTCTGATAATAAGCACTCCCGCTGCTACGTCCCAAGGCATCAAGTTGTCGGTGTGATAGGCATCCACTGCACCAGTTGCAACATAACAAAGAGTCAGTGCTGCCGAACCCATCGTTCGGATTCCATGCGCTACTGACACGAAAGCTTCCAATCGACCCAGGATAACATCTCTGATATTTTCAATTGCCGCATACGACGCTTCCAGACCCAATAATGATTGACTCAGTTCTGTAACGAAACACTATCTGAATTACACCTGCACACACAGGCACTCTCGTAAAAACTAAAAAGCTGTTTATTGAAATGGGGAAATGGTGTTCTTTGTTTTACCTTGTACTTTGGATGTGTGAATTGGTGCTCCATTGAAGAATGCACCACATCCCCTTCGGGCAGTGAACAGCTGATTGGAGATTGGGTTGTAGACAATACCAATCTGTATTTCTCTGTTTACGGCTAATGCTATCGAGACGCAGGTAAATGGGAATGAATGTACAAAATTCGTTGTCCCATCGATGGGGTCGATGATCCAGGTAGGATCATCTGTTAGTTCTGGTAAGGATTTCGTCGATGACACTGTCTCCTCACCTATGAATCTAACATTTCAATATTTATGATTTGATGTTATTACTTTCACTTCTTTGTTATTTTTTTTATCAGACTTACTTATGCGTGGGAAACTGTTTTGCAATGTTGTTGATTAATATGCTTTCGACTTTCTTGTCGAATTGAGTGACTAAGTCCCAATCTCCGGCCTTTGTCTCGATGTCTTTGCATCCTTGTATTGCTTCCCGTATAATCTGGATCATTTTGTTAGAAACGAAAAGGATAGAATGAGAAAGAGAAAGATAATGTGCAGAGTCAGACACTTTCGCGTATTCATAAGTTTTTGCCTATGTTAGATAAGCGCAGCTTTATCTGTCGGTATTGTGAAATATGATACTTGATAGTTGGTATTTAAAGAGATCGCGTTGGATTATAAATATTCGTTTTGTGATTTAACTGCACTTGAACATCCACTCAGTGGCTGCAATTTATATTTTTTACATTTGAATTTATGGAAGTTTTGGAGACTCTACTGCATTCAGCTAAAAAATCATATGATTTTACGAGTTTGTTTGCATAGCTTTCGAGTGATAACTCTATTTGATTTTGGTAAGAAAGACGAAATGATAATATGGCCTAAGTTGATTTTACATGGCATTCATAAAGCGGTTTGCGATAATTAATACGTGACAAGTACCTTTCCTGATTCGATCGTAAGCTTGACAATAAAGTCGTAACAGTCCTGAAGTTCTGGTGAACTGTCCATGGTGTCGATGGTATTACAGGAGGGTTGATTTCTAATACGTTTGACAGTGTATCAGTGGAACAGTGACAACTTACTCGCGTTAAAATAGCAGACTCTCAACGCAAGCCCTGTTCTTATGTCGTGCCACCCCCACTTGGAAGCTTACCACCACCCAGTCCCTGAAAAGTGGTTTCTGCATTCTTCTTGACACATTCTTGATCCCCGACGATCTATATGTATATTAACAACTAATCAAAAGGGATCATTGTCAATCCACTAAAGGGAAATTGGCAGTTCCCTCTGATAGCAACTTAATAGCACAGTAAATTGAGCCTAACTTAACTTGATCTTAATCTAAGACGAATAAAGATACACCGCAGTAGAAAGAAAACACGCACCAGCTAAAATCTATTGCAAGGGTTTCCAAAATCAAAATTGCAATATTCATTGGTTTTGTCATTTACCGGAATATCTACTCTCGTCATAGAAATATCTTAGTCATATGCACGTTCTAGATACGTGATTTCTACTAGTTTAGAACGTGAATGTTTCATGACAATTTCTCATGTTGATAAAAATGATTGTACTGAGGCAAAAGGGAAGTCTAGTTTATGCTTCCACCCACTGCTTCACTCATCGAGCACGTGCTTCTTCGCTCACACTATATCACGGTCAGGAAAGGTGCACGAGGGCCGATCGTGCGTGCGCCTTTTTTCTAGTTGGGCAATTCAATTCTGCCCGCAAGGCATCACGATTATTCTTTTGACTCACTATACAATAAAGATTGACAGTATATGTCAGCTTGGATGGGATAATATTATAATAGGAACATATGTTACTGGCCTGAGAAACTTTGCTGTGCAAAAACGGATCTGATTTGCTGATTGCAGTACAATTGGCTATTTTATTTTTTTTATTAAATCATGTGGTAGAGCATTATTATCTTAATATAATAATGATATACTTCGATGTCTATATTTATACTCAATGAATATGTACTAAATAATTTGTTGATGTTTTTGTTATAGGGTCAAGGTGGTCCAGGAGGTCCAGTGGGTCAAGGTCCAGGTTCTCAGCAAGGACCTGGTGGTCCTTTAGGACCCAGTCAAATGGGACCTAACGGACCACAGGGTAGTTCACATATGGTTCAAGGTGGACCGAATCAAATGGGGTCTAATGGTCCAGGTCAGATGGGTCCAGGTGGACCGGGGCAAATGGGTCCTGGCGGACCCGGCCAAATGGGTCCTGGAGGGCCTGGTCAAATGGGTCCCGGAGGCCCTGGGCAAATGGGTCCCGGTGGTCCTGGTCAAATGGGTCCCGGTGGTCCTGGTCAAATGGGTCCCGGTGGTCCCGGCCAGATGGGGCCTGGTGGTCCCGGCCAGATGGGGCCTGGTGGTCCCGGTCAAATGGGTCCTGGCGGTCCTGGTCAGATGGGTCCGGGAGGTCCTGGCCAAATGGGTCCTGGAGGCCCCGGTCAAATGGGTCCCGGTGGTCCTGGGCAAATGGGTCCCGGAGGCCCTGGTCAAATGGGTCCCGGTGGTCCCGGCCAAATGGGACCCGGCGGTCCAGGCCAAATGGGTCCCGGAGGTCCAGGTCAAATGGGTCCTGGTCACATGTCACAGCCAGGAGGCGGTCCTCCAAGTGGACCTCATTTGGGACAAGGTGGTCCTGGTCAAATGGGGCCAGGTAGTGGCCCGGGTCCACAAATGGGCCCCGGTGGTCCACAAAATTCGCAAATGGGACCAGGTGGTCCCAGTCATATGAGTGGTCCTCCAGGATCTGGCCACATGAATGCAACAGGCCCCCCTGGTCCTGGTCACATGGGTTCTGGTGGACCACCAGGACCAGGGCATATGAACACTAGTGGCCCACCAGGTCCAGGACATATAAATACCAGTGGTCCTTCACCATCAGGACATATGAATACAAGTGGACCGCCCGGGTCGTCGCACATGAATGCCAGTGGGCCTACAGGTCCTGGTGGTCATATGAGTAGTAGTTCTGCTATGCAAAGTCACATGAACGCAAGTGGACCTCCTGGATCAGGACATATGAGCTCTGGTGGACCTGGAAGTCATCTAGGCCCTGGCTCGGGAGGCCAGATGCCACCTGGAGGACCAGGGAGTCATAATATGGGACCTGGTGGACCAAATCAAATGGGACCGGGTGGACCAGGTCAAATGGGCCCGGGAGGTCCAGGTCAAATGGGACCGGGAGGATCAAGTCAAATGGGTCCTGGAGGGCCTAGCCAAATGGGTCCTGGAGGACCTAGTCAAATGGGACCTGGGGGACCTAGTCAAATGGGTCCGGGAGGGCCAAATCAAATGGGGCCGAGTAATCAGTCCCAGATGGGTCCCAGTTCAATGGGTCCCGTCGGCCCCGGAGGACAAATGGGGCCAAACGGTCCAGGGCAAATGGGCCACAATGGACCATCGCAAATGGGACCTAATGGTCCAGGACAAATGGGTATGGGAGGACCCTCCCCTCAAATGGGAATCGGTGGACCAGGAGGGCAAATGGGACCAGGAGGGCCTGGTAGTCAAATGCCACCAGGCGGCCCTGGTAGTCAAATGGGCCCTGGAAGTGGAGGTGGGGGACAGTTAGGTCCAAATGGTCTTGGTCAAATGGGATCAGGAGGTGGCCCTGGAGGGCAAATGCCACCTGGAAGCGGACCAGGAGCACCTATGGGACCAGGCAGTGGTCCAGGTGGTCAGATGAGTGGCGGCAGTGGACCAATTGGACAAATGGGACCAAATAGTGGCCCTGGTGGACAGATGGGACCTGGTAGTGGAAGTGGAAGTCAAATGGGACCAGGCAATACTCCAGGAGGTCAGATGCCTCCGAGCAGTGGACCTGGAGGACAACTTGGATCAGGTGGAGGGTCTGGAAGTGGGCCTGGTGGACAAATGGGTCCATCTAGTGGTCCTGGAGGGCAAATGGGTCCTGGAAATGGTCCAAGTGGGCAAATGGGACCGGGTGGTGGTCCAGGTGCCCAAATGGGGTCGAGCGGACCAGGTGGACAAATGGTTCAAGGTGGTCCTGGGGGACAAATGCCACCCAGTGGACCTGGAAATCAAATGGGACCTGGCGGCCCCAATAGCCAAATGGGACATGCTAATACTAACAGCCAAATGGGACCAAATGGTCCTAGTGGTCAACCCTCTTCAGGCCCAATTGGGCCTGGTCCACAAAATCAAGCACAAGTTGGTCCAGGTGGCGCAACCCCAATGGGGCCGGGAGCTCCCGTTAATCAAATGAGTCAGACAGGGCCAGGACAGATGGGACCTGGTGGACCTGGTGGGCCCGGTGGTCCTCCTGGAGCCGGTCAAGAGAACTTGAATGCTTTGCAGAAGGCAATTGATTCCATGGAGGAGAAGGGATTGCAAGAAGACCCTCGTTATTCTCAGTTGCTAGCGTTAAGAGCCCGTCAAGGTAGTGGCATGGGGGAAAAGCAACCTTTTAGTTCACAGCAATTGCAACAGTTACGGTAAGTTGGCGGAAATATATGTTTGCAGTCGGTGTTAATACATTACTTCGTAATAAGTTTGAATTATATGTTTTCTGTCATAACATTTCAGTGTCCAAATAATGGCGTATAGATTATTAGCAAGGAACCAACCATTATCACAACAATTAGCTCTTGCTGTTCAAGGTATGTTGAAATATTAAGTCATATCGTGCTCTGGGTGACTACTCTGCCTTTTGTATAGTTTTCTATTGATTTGCATTGCTTTCCATAACTTTGCTATGTTTAGTTTGAATGTCTTCCTTACGAATGTATTTTAATTCTAATGATTACTGTGCTTTATATGTTTTGTAGCAGTGCAACTCGATTATGTTATTTATTAGTTATTACTTTATTAGAAGCAGTACTAGTTGTTATTAGATTGCTATTGCTAAGGCTTGACAAAATTATACAATATGTACAAAAATAGAGTAGAATGATCCTCCATGGGCCTTGACACGATATTAATGTAAATAGGTGGAGCGTCTCCTCTCCAAGGTATGGGGCCACGTCCTCCCATAGACCCATCTCAAGGTCCCGCTACTACTCCAGGCCCACAAATTCCAGGACCAAATGTAATCGGCCCTGCAGTTGCCCCGAGACCTGGTTGTCAAACACCTCAGCAACAACAATCCCAACAGCCCGGTGCAAAGACTAATAGAATAACGAGCGTAGCTAAGCCAGCCGGATTGGACCCTCTCTTAATTTTACAAGAACGTGAGAATAGGTAATTGCGAAATTTGTCAGATGTTACATTCTTACATGTCAGAACTGAATGAACCTAAAATTTACACATGTTCGAAAGCACGTGTAAAGAACATAATGTTTTCTACAGAGTTGCTGCGCGTATAGCGTTACGTATGGAGCAGCTAGGTAATCTGCCAACTAACATGCCGGAAGATCTTCGTATACAAGCGCAAATGGAACTACGAATGCTTAGGGTATTAAATTTCCAAAGGCAATTGCGATCGGAGGTAAATTCTTATGCCTTGTTCCATTCCAAACCATACTCGTGTTTTGCATTTCAATATTTATGTTCTTTCAGATCATAGCCTGTACTCGCAAAGACACGACCCTTGAAACAGCAGTGAACGTAAAAGCTTACAAGCGTTCGAAAAAGCAAGGACTGAGAGAAGCTAGAGCAACAGAAAAACTAGAGAAACAGCAGAAATTAGAAGCTGAACGTAAACGTAGACAGAAACATCAGGTAATTCATTAATATCAAGTATAAAATTAATTAATACGTTTATATTCTATATGAATAATTCTACATATATCACTATTTTGCAGGAATTCCTTACAGCTGTATTGCAGCATGGCAAAGACTTTAAAGAATTTCATCGAAATAATGTGGCCAAATTAGCAAGGCTTAATAAGGCAGTTCTTAATTATCATGCGAATGCAGAACGCGAGCAAAAGAAAGAACAAGAACGTATTGAGAAGGAACGTATGAGGCGTCTCATGGCTGAAGATGAAGAGGGTTACAGAAAACTTATCGATCAAAAGAAGGATAAGCGATTAGCCTTCCTTTTGTCTCAGACTGACGAGTACATCAGCAATCTCACAGAAATGGTCAAACAACATAAAATTGAGCAGAAGAGGAAACAAGCGGAAGAACAGAAGCGCAAAAAGAAGAAGAAGAAGCACCATGATGGCGATACTGGAGAAGATGGCAATTCTAATGACGATTCACGTGTTGGTGTTATTGAAACGTCTACTGGGCGCACATTAACTGGAGAAGATGCTCCATTAGCGAGTCAACTTTCGGCATTTCTGGAAGCACACCCTGGATGGGAACCGATTGAATCGGAAAGCGAAGACGACGATAGCGATGATGATGACAATGACGACGACAAGGCTGACCACAAAGAGAAAGCGCACGGTGATTCTGAAGAGGACAAAGTTAAAAAGACGATCCACAAAGCCAAAGTTGAAGATGACGAATATAAAACGGAGGAACAGACGTATTATAGCATTGCCCACACTGTTCATGAAGTTGTTACGGAACAAGCTTCGATTATGGTAAACGGATCGTTAAAGGAGTATCAAATTAAGGGCTTGGAATGGTTAGTGTCATTGTTTAACAACAACCTAAATGGAATCTTGGCTGATGAGATGGGTCTCGGAAAAACTATTCAGACGATAGCTTTGGTAACGTACCTTATGGAGAAAAAGAAAGTAAACGGCCCATTCCTAATTATTGTCCCATTATCGACATTATCAAATTGGGTTCTGGAGTTTGAAAAATGGGCTCCGAGTGTAGTAGTTGTGTCCTACAAAGGATCGCCAGCTGGTAGGCGAGCCATTCAGTCGCAAATGAGAGCCACGAAATTCAACGTCCTACTGACAACTTATGAATATGTTATAAAAGATAAAGGCGTACTTGCGAAACTTCAATGGAAGTACATGATAATTGATGAAGGTCACAGAATGAAGAATCACCATTGTAAGCTCACACAAGTTTTAAATACGCATTACTTAGCTCCTCATCGTCTTCTACTGACGGGTACACCATTGCAAAATAAACTGCCTGAACTTTGGGCTTTATTGAACTTCTTGCTACCCTCAATCTTCAAGTCTTGCAGTACGTTCGAGCAATGGTTTAACGCGCCATTTGCAACAACTGGTGAAAAGGTTGAGCTAAATGAGGAGGAAACTATTTTGATTATTCGTCGTTTACATAAAGTACTTCGCCCATTCCTTTTGAGACGTTTGAAGAAAGAAGTCGAATCGCAATTGCCCGACAAGGTGGAGTATATTATCAAGTGCGATATGTCTGGCTTACAGAAAGTACTATATAAACACATGCAGAGTAAGGGTGTTTTGCTCACTGATGGCTCCGAGAAAGGAAAACAGGGCAAGGGTGGTGCCAAGGCGTTGATGAATACAATCGTACAATTGAGAAAACTTTGCAATCATCCTTTCATGTTCCAAGCGATAGAAGAAAAGTATTGCGAGCACGTTGGTACTCAAGCCTCTGGTGTTATTACCGGCCCTGATTTGTTCCGTGCTTCTGGAAAATTCGAACTTTTGGATCGTATTCTTCCGAAACTTAAAGCAACGAATCACAGAGTATTACTGTTTTGTCAAATGACCCAGTTGATGACAATTATGGAAGATTACTTAAGTTGGAGAGGATTTATGTATTTGAGATTGGATGGTACAACGAAAGCGGAAGATCGTGGCGATTTGTTGAAGAAGTTCAACGATCCCGGCTCGGAATATTTCCTATTCTTGTTGTCGACACGTGCTGGTGGTCTTGGGTTGAACTTGCAAGCTGCTGACACTGTAATCATCTTTGACTCCGACTGGAATCCACACCAGGATTTGCAGGCACAAGACAGAGCTCACAGAATTGGTCAAAAGAACGAAGTCCGCGTGCTTCGATTAATGACTGTTAATTCTGTTGAAGAACGGATATTAGCAGCAGCAAGGTACAAATTAAATATGGATGAAAAAGTTATTCAAGCTGGTATGTTCGACCAGAAATCTACTGGTTCGGAGCGGCAACAATTCTTGCAAAGTATTTTGCATCAAGATGATGCAGAAGATGAGGAAGAAAATGAAGTTCCTGATGATGAAACTGTAAATCAAATGATTGCCAGAACGGAGGGCGAATTCGAAACGTTCCAAAAGTTAGACTTGGAGCGACGAAGAGAAGAAGCCAAATTAGGTCCCAACCGAAAGTCTCGATTATTAGAAGAAGCTGAATTACCAGACTGGCTTGTTAAAGACGATGATGAAGTTGAAAGATGGACGTACGAAGAAGATGAAGACAGGTTCTTGGGCAGAGGGTCGCGACAACGTAAAGAAGTGGATTATACAGATAGTATAACAGAAAAAGAATGGCTAAAAGCAATAGACGATGATGGAGCTGAATATGACGAGGAAGAGGAGGATGATAAGAAAAAGAAGAAGACGCGCAAACGGAAAAAGAAGGGTGAGGAAGATGATGAGCCTATGCCAAAGAAACGTAGGGGCGGCGGATCTTCCATTGATCCAAAAATGAAGCGGGCTATGAAAAAATTAATCATGGTTGTTGTCAATTATACTGATAGTACTGACGGAAGATTACTTAGCGAACCATTTATGAAATTACCATCTAGAAGAGAATTACCTGATTATTATGAAATAATTAAAAAGCCTTTAACAATTAATAAGTTATTACAAAAGATCGAAGAAGGCAAAGTAAGTCGCTTTACATGAATGTGCATGTATTACTATAAATACGTGAATAATTTCTTTTTTTCTCCAATACAGTACAGCGACTTTGATGAGCTTGAAAAGGATTTTATGCAACTTTGCAAGAATGCGCAAATTTACAATGAAGAAGCTTCCTTGATTCACGAGGACTCGATCGTTTTACAATCCGTATTTACGAACGCGCGGCAGCGACTAGAAGAAGAAGGAAATATTTCCGATATGGATGATAAAGGTATCCTTTGGCTAAAATATCATTTGCTCTTATTATGATGTTGATTGTTACACTTGTATTTTCTAATGTCCAATAGATGGGGAAGATGGATCCGATGCTGATTCTAGTGTGAGAATGAAGATTAAATTGAAAGGCCGGAAAGGAGAAGGCAGAGGAGGGCGTAGAAAACGAGTTACAAAGAAATATATATCTGATGATGACGATGATGCCGATGACAATTAAGAATTGTAGGATGTTTTTTAAATACAAAAGATTAATAGGTAATATCTTTTTAAGTACTAAGTGAATTTGAAGAATTTTCATTTGGGCAACTGCTACAATTACGTGTATACAAGTTACGACTTGACTATAGTATGAAAATACTATTGCGCATCAAGTTGTGTCCATCTACTAGTAATAGAAATTGAATATAACGGTACACATTATTTGAAGTTTTTGTAGATTTCATATGATGAGGGTACATACTAATTATAGCATGTGACAAGTCTTTTTTATTTGAGGCGAACTCGTTTGCGGCCCGAATGAAAGGGCCACAACATGTACAGTAGATATTAGAAATTAAATATTAGTGAATATTTTTATTTCAATTACCACATGCTTTAGTGAGAGGTACGTGTATATTGTATTGAATGTATTAGTGTTTTCATCAACATTATGCAGTTGCTTACTATAAGTAATAAGAGGGGTTCCACTGTATCTTGATAGCGGTGTAAGCCTTATGCTCTTCATGTACGATAAATTTGATCACTATAATTTCATACTCTCAAACTAGCAGACGACGCGCCGTCACTAACTCATTACGATCTTTCCTATGTCCGACTGATGTATTCATCAATAATTGTAATGAGGATATACAAATTCGTAGAATATTACGATCCGCCTATTATTTAGATCCACAATGGGAGGGAAGGGAGGGGGGGTTGAATACTGAGAATGTATGAAAATTACCGTTCATGCCGTTCAAGTATTCAAATGAACAGCAAGTATTGTAAAACACGATCTGTTTCGCATAAAAAAATTGATATTTCCAGTCTAACAGTTCACAATAGACAGACGATTAACACTTGTGTACGATTTTCTGTATCACAGCCGAGAAATTTGGTTGAAAATAATTAAATTGTGTATTGTGATTTGACCTAATGCGTAATGAAGTATATCGGCGAAATTTTATGCGTTGGATTGGGTAACAAGCCTTTTTAAATGCAGGATGCTGGTAATAAAGGTATTACAGCTATACGAAGTTGTGCGATTTCGGAAGATTCCCCATTTATATTTGGATTCACTTTCTGATTTCTATTTGTATCTCCTTACTGTCCATGCCCCCCAAGTATGAATGATTGTTTGTAAGGAATCCAGTAAATGTGTAGCTTCTTTCTGCTTTACCGTATTCATACATCGCAGGTACACTTTACGCAAGTCTGCATTATTGTGTAGGACATCCAAACACCTTTATCATTCGTGACACACGTCTTTATTGTCGTTTCTCACAATCCGGCTGCACATGCCAGAAAGTCATTGTTGCACTTAGTTGCCTAATACTCATTACGATTCTAGACACATATAAAACGTCTATGCATACAAATTTGAAACGATAGTTCGATTCGAGTCGCAAGTCTTCGTAATTGGAAATGTGACGGCCAGATGCTCTTCTTTTCCGATATCCAATTGACGTGGACGTAAACGTTGTTAAAAATTTCGAATATCGTTAATAGTCATGATAAGACATTAATCGCGAAGCGGTTTCGTTAATTTATCGTAAAACCGGGTAAGGTTTACAGTGCATGACTAGTAGTAATAATTGAAATGTTTATTGATAACAACGATAAATGAACTTAAACAGAATTCATTATTTCATATTCGATAAATCAATTAAATATAAGTACACAGTGTAACAGTAAACACGAGAAACATTACGCTACGTAAAATAATACCCTTGATACAGTTAGATGTAACAAAAATATATACTCGATGTGTTGAATCAGCTAAGATATTCTAAAGGTATTCACTGTTCTCCATTCTCAAGTACTTAAAACATCGGTAAAGAAAATCGTCAGAGTAAAATAATGGGAGAAAAATAAATAAGATATGTTAAAAATCCATCTAGTAAATTAGAATTCGATTAAAACGCGCGTGCTTAAACAACAGTCATAATTATATCGATATTAGATTCGTTGGGTTGTAAAAGAAGTTATTGCGTTCTCCTACTTTACCTTTCTAAAGTTACATGTTCGCGAGTATAAATGTCAATTTTTTCATGAACACCGCGTAAACAGTAGAACCATATTAGCACCTAGAATCTATGTAACAAGAATTTATGCTGCATTGCAGTTTGGGACGTTGCATCTTTTCCGGCTTTTAAACTTTTGCGACGTTCATCCATACACTTCCGTCCCTTCAGTCTAAATCGGATCGTTTAATGCTAGAGTCTGCTAAGCATTAAACGACATGTATTAGAAACGCAAAAACTCATCTAAACCCACACGCGAAGAGGACTTTGAAGGGTGGACCAGCCTACACATAGTGCATTGTTACTGGTGAGGATCAACACCAAATACATTTAAGCACGCCGCTATATAGATTTATAAATTTGAATCCCTTCCTTATTGACAATAACATTTAACCTACGTGTTTAGTTTGGAAAATTCTTTCATCGGTCACGGCTATAATAGTTGCTTCCATAGCAATAGCTATTTACAAAGTTCATTAATAGTACTAATCAACAACAATGATGGTAACACCTGGTATGTAGTTCACAAGATTACATAATGTAGACACTTGACTACGCACATATGTAAAGATATAAAGAAAGGAACGTCGTACTCCGGCAATAAAAATTACACATCCTTTATCTGCTAACTTCTTTGGTGGTACGCATAATCTATAAAACAGACATACAGGTTTCACGAAAATCGCTCCGCGGTAGCTAACGAACATCGTGACTATGTTATAATACAGTAAGGAAAGGATGCCGGTTGTGTGTTTTTTGAATCACAGAGACGACAATTGTTAAATGTCCAATATTCTCATTCAAATATTGCATTAGCAAATTTAACAACGGGTCACGATTAATCTTCTAGAATTTGACTTGTAATTTTTCCTACATACGTGTAGGAAATTAATAGGAAAAGGAAAGTCGAAGAAAATAAAACACCGGTTGTAGGCACACAACTAATTGGCGAATTATCATTCAAGTCTTACCTTCTTCGGTGGCGGCAATAAGAGAAAATTTCGAATCTCTTATCACGAAGGGTTTCGCGTGGGAAAACATTTAGAACTCGCATTCTAATACCGAGCGTTCTATGCGGCTTGGAATTCAATTATCCTAGGCACATTTCTTAAACGGCGGTCTTTATAAATTCATATCAACAATGTCTATGGACGAGAAAGGTTAAGTATGGGGACAAGATCTATTTTGGGTGAACATCTCTTCCCTCGTTAGAGGTTTACGAACACAGTATGCATTCAATTCTGTTACCATCCAGTCGTCGGAACGCGAGTGCCGACTGTAAAGTCCTTATACTGGGAGAATACACAAATCTGACAAATATTCCTGCATTAGTATTGTGAATGTCAATTATATTAATAAGAAGATTATCCACAGCACACTTACTTTATCCTTCAGCCGTTGGCATAATTGCAGAGCTATTGTGAGTAGTACCAGTGCATCATTCAGCCAAGGCACGCTACATTCAGCCTGCTGGGTTTCATATTTAACACTTCCATGTGCATTTTCTAACTGGTACACTGCTAATACCAGTTTGTAGCTTTGAATGTAGAAACTAATTGCCAAATTCTCTGGTAGATTAGGATTCAAAGATTTCTGAAAGAAAGAATCATTATAAAGATATAATATTTAGGTACTCTAACAAATAAGCTGCCTATTGTTCTTACCATATTCCGACTCTTAATGAGATCATCAATAGTCTTCTTTCTAGGAACAATTAAACTTGTTCTGCTCCTCTGCAAGCATCCCAAGATATTCCCTAAAACATGCATTACTTCGTCCGAAGTTTTAAAGAGATAATGCCTGTCAACATTATCTATGTGGGCAATGGCTTGTTGCAGGTGATTTGCTGCATCTTGTATTTGCTGGAGTTTCCATGGGTGCTCACTTTGTATACTAGTTCTCATGTTAACGTTTTGCTGTCGCTGTACTTTAAAATTCACCTCCTGTAGATGTTTCATAAAAGATCAGAATACATACAAGTGTAATTCGGCAGTGACTCTTATCAGAGAATTATTACTCACCGCATTTGTAATACTGTCACCAGTTAAAACAGCAACACATTTCACCTGGTCATGGGGAGCAGCAAATACAAATCTGTCTGTCTTGTTGTGCTGATCATTGTCAAAAAGTGCAAGAGGAAATCTCTGTGCACATTCCTACAAACATCACGCGTAAAATCAATTTTCAATATAAAAAAACAGGAATGTTATAAAAATATCTTGTTGAACATACCATCAAAATATTTCTCAATTGTGAGAGAGATGAATGGACTTCTTCATGAAGCACCCATTCAAACTCCATTTGCTAGAAAGCATCGAGTTTTATTATATTAACACTATAAATAGAATAAATTTCTATGCATTCCTTAACTTTATCTTCCAGTAATTCTGCATTGAGATAAATATTCTGGGTTGCGCATATTTCAACTAATTTAAAGAAATAATTAAAACTTGAAAGTGTATAAAAGATATACACAGTGCTCACAATGTATTGATTAAATTGCCCAGGGAATTTAAGTAGATTCTGATACAATACTAAAGAAGCAATTAATCACTTGACAGTGACATATAAATTCAGTTTAGGGAACTAGAAATATTTCTGGGATGACGTTTGCTACAGGTACTTAATTCACCTCGCAGGAATTCTGACAAATAAGTCTCTTATATATTCTAATCAACATAGCCCGCTCGTGCTTCATTACGACAGACGGGTGTCAATGTCGGCGTCAGTAAGTTCTTAGGAAGAAGCATCATCGCTCACAAGTATGTTTGCGCGCTTCTTTTTAGCCGCAAAATCGTGGGGAAAAAAGATAGGAGGGACAGGCGATCGAAGTAATAAACCATTGGTGTACTTAATAACATAACCTCGGGTGGATATTCATTAAGCAGGGATAATCGTACCGGGTCGATTAGTTGTGCGATAGATAAGGTATATTATCTCGCGTAAGCGTGAGGGCCACGGGTCGTCGTTGCCGATTAGATAAATGTTAGGTAAAGGCAAATAGCTTACGAGATTGTGCGCCTCCTCCTTCTCGCTGTCAGCCATTTTTCCGGCGGCAGTGATGCCTCCGTCTGGCTGCTGGCTGCAGCTGGCTCGTGCGCTCCGGCTGATTCTACTGGTTACGGCCTTTCCTCCACGCGCCTAACCTTCGCTGGCCAATTCTACTTGTCACGCTTGCCCTTCGACCGCGATATTTCTCGTTCGCGTGTCAGTGAAACGAGCCCCCTTCGCAACCAACTGCCTACTCTTCTGCTATAGATAAGTCCCGTCATCTTCGCCCGATAGACTACACCGAGTCACTTTGGTCTTCGTCAGAGATAAATTGTGCTTCGCATTGGCTCTATTGGAAGCACACCAACCTTCGCGCGAACTTCCCGTGGATTAATCGATCGATCAATTTCCTGTCCAAGTCCAGGTAAATCTACTGATATATCTGGCTTCAGCCAATTTCCGCGCTTGTGATATTTATTCGTCGATAGCGATCAAGATTGATCCATCCGGTTTGGGAGTCTCTTGAGTGAGCTTTACAGCTCGTACATGTGTCTCCATTACAGTATCTCTGATCGTCTAACCGTTATGATTCTTATTAGATGTGACTCGTTAAATTGAAATAGTCTTGTAAAAAGGATCAACAGTTGGGTTTTGTAACCAGAGATAAATCTTAGCGTTTTTGATTTAATATTATTATTCTTTGGTTCTGGACAGCGATGGCGCTCACTCTATACGCCGATTTGCTCTCGCAACCGAGTCGAGCACTTTACATACTTTTAAAAACATGCAAAATACCTTTTGAGATGAAGGTCTTATCGTTAACAAAGGCAGAGCATCTTACGCCGGAGTATGAACAGATTCATCCGTTCAAAAAAGTGCCGGCGATAGTGCATAATGATTTCAAGTTGATCGAAAGGTAGGGAAAAAGGGGCGACTCTAAAACGGGAAATCAATTGAAAGAAAGAAAAAGAAATTATGTATGATTTTTTGTGGACTTCTTTGTAGTGTTGCAATTGCAAGATACTTGTCGAGAGAGTTTAATATACCCGAACACTGGTATCCGAAAGATTCTAAAAGCCAAGCGAAAGTTGATGAGTTTCTCGAATGGCAACACTTAAACACACGTCTTCATTGCGCTTCCTTTTTTCTCGTGAAGGTACATACAATGATCTTTCAGAAATCGATTACTAATTACTATCAGGACTTTAGCTGAATTATCATTGGTCTTTTCTTTCAATTTCCGTGTTTGATAACGGATCACTTCAGGTTTTGAATCCTATGATCCGTGGAACTCCATCTAAGCCGGAGAAAGTTGCGGCACACGAAAAACGTGTTTCTCAGTGTTTAGATTTAATGGAAGAAGTATGGTTAAAAAATAAGGACTTTGTAATGGGTTCAGAAATTAGCGTGGCCGATTTATTCGGAACATGCGAGATAGAACAAGTCCGTGAGTAGTTATACTTGAATAAAATTTGAAATTGTATACTTGAGTGCGAAGATAAAAGTAAATGGCATTTATTAACATTAGGAATGGGGGGCTACGATCCCCGCAAGAATCGACCTATCTTGGCGGCTTGGATGAAGAGAGTTGAAGAAAAGACGCACCCCTTCTATCAAGAAGCGCACGCCTTGTTGTATAAATTGGAAGAAAAAGCAAAACAAAAAGTCGCAAGCAACCTGTAATATTTTTATACGATTTTTGTACTGTTGATTTTGCATAAAAGTTAACTTTTAATACTGGTTTCCTGCTTCACTGACACATTCTAGCCATAAGACTGTAGACTTTAACGGGGGATGTCGTTAATATTAACTATATAATTTGTAAAAAATACTTTTTATAAATCACTACTTTTTTTTATACGTATTGTTATTTTGTTTATTACACAAAATGATTAATCTACTTTCGTCTTTAATTTTATCTCCTTAATTAGTGTTTCACTTTCATCCATTAAAAATATTCGTATTTATCGATCATGGCCCATATTTGTCAGAATTATAATTAGACGACTATAAAAGTACAAAATAGTGATATCTTAGTTTGAGCAGACATGTAAAAAATACAGAGTATGTGATATAGAATTGTTCTTAGAATGACAAGAAATATTATTCGCCATGGAATTCGGATTGCCTTATAAATTCAAGTGACTTTCTTCAATTTCGGCATTTTTTTCGGACACTTCTCAACGTGAACGCACCAATGTTGCGTCTGACAACGCTCGTCGCAGTAGAATGCTGCTTCACAGCCGAGGCACTTGAATACCGCACCGATTACTCCACAATTCGAGCAAGCCAATTCATTTATACTATTCAAACTACGATTTACTTTACCAAGGTGTGGTGTCTCGCAATACCGACCATCATTTCCCAATGATTCCTTAGACTGCTGACTGTGAGAGTACACCGAATGCGGATACGTGTATCCACTGCATGTAGTAGCAGGCATAATTCCTTGCGGATCAAGATTTACCGATGATGTTTGAGCAAAGTTATCAGCGGTCTTAACAAAAGGCAAACGATCCATCAGTAAATTATGTAAATGCTGAAAACCAGCAGCTCGTATTTCCTTGGTAACATTATTAGCATTCCTTTGATCCTGATTATTCGCATCATTAGTCATGCCAGATTTTGTAGCAGGTGGTCCTTGCGATGAGTCGGGTTGAACGTTGGCAGATACATTATTCCCAGCTGTACTTTCGTTACCTCCTTGATTATAAGATGACAAGGGTGCTTGTTGTCTGCCAATGGATGCTGCGGCTACAACGGCAGCCGCAGCCGCAGCAGCTACTACATCCGGAATCATTCGATTACGAGCAAATTGTCCATTGGTTGCAGAGTATCCTGCCAAGGAGGGTCTTAAAACTGCTTGTGTTCCAGAGCTAGTCAAAGATGCGGCAGTATGGGTGGGAGATGGCATTAATAAAGGTGGCAGACAAGGCGTAGAAGTGGCATTGTTCGATAGCGAACCCGCTCGAAGACGGTCATATTCCACACTACTTGGGTGTTGACTCGAATATCCGCTTGGTGGTAAAGATCCCGGATACTTTAGTATATCAGCTGGAATATGACGCATCGACTCGTGTAAGGCTGCGAACCGCTTGTCCATGTGTTGCAGTGGTCGCAATTGCGAATTCAATTCCTGAATTGGAATGTGGTAACTCGCCAGCGGTGGTCCCGCGTGTAACCGAGTATGATATGGATAAGGTCCAAAATGACATATGGCTGAATGGTAACCCAATGGTGGACCTCCGTATGGATCGATCTAAAATAATTAGAAAATCAAATAATTATCCTTTGAAATCGCAATTATCGGCAAGATGAATACTTACGCTATAACTTCCAGGATAAAATTGTGAGTTTGGCAGGACTGAGATTGGTGGACATACACCAGGCCGTAAAGACGATGCGACGGAAAGGGGTTGTTGCGATGATCCAGGCATAGCAACTTGATGCAGTAATTGTTGCTGCTGACGTTGTTGACTGTGATTCTGCCTTTGCCATCTCTCTGCATTCCACTGGGGTGCCACATTTACCACGTTAGTTCGTGTACTACTATTCGCAGTGGTTGTCAGCATTTTCTGCACTTCGGATGCCGAAAACTTAATGACGATTGATTTGAATTATTTTTTATTATACTATGTTTGTATAAGTTCTTGTATTGCTATTAATCGCATGATTTACTTACTGATGTTGAATTGTCCGTGGTTACTGCCAGTATATTCGTCATATCCTGAGCTTTCAATTTCGATCTAGATGCTTGCTTCTTTGACATGCGAGCCACCCAACTGCCCAATGTTGGGAACTGTTCATTCATCATACGAATATTGTCATTCTTTGAAGCAGCGTCAGTCTGAGTATTCTCTCCCTTATTCGTTTTCAGCAAGCTAAAAGAAATATTTAATCATAAATAATGATATCAGGTGTTAGTTATATTCTACACAAATCATTAACATACATGACACGTTGATTTGGAATCACAGGCGTCGCGGGTACCACGTGTGCCAATGATACTGCAGGTGTATGACATTCTAAGCTCGGCGGTGTTGATATAGCTGAACTTGAAGAAACCTAAGGATAAAATCATTTTTTTAAACAATTATGTATAATTAGCAATAATGTATTTTTAATTACCAACCTGCTGATTGTTTCGTGATTCGTCGAGTACACTGGAATGCAAAGTAGCCTCTTGATTGACAGTAGCCCCGCAATAAAGGGAAGGAACTTGTAAAATATTGGTTGATGACGTGGATGATTGAGTTTTCGCTTGATTCTTGCTTGGCACTGTTGATTCGTAGGATTGACTGCTCGCGACATTACTTGTTACATCTGCATTGCTAACTATACTCACTTCCTGTTGATTATTAATATTATCCGTCTCCGATATTTTTAGCAGTCTATTTTTTTCTAATTCTTTATTACTATCGGTGCGATTCAATGGGACAATCTTTGGAATTTTCATTTTTGTATCTTCATTCCCTTTCTTCTCCCGTAATCCTCCGTCCAACTTCAGTTCGTATTCCGCGTTCTTCTTTAAACAATCCAGTAAATTCTTATCATTTGTATCGATATTTTCATTACAAATATTCATGCTTATTGAACCCCTTGGTGATTCCCGTGCGGGAGTCATGACTTTAACTTCATCCTCGGTTCCATTATAGATATGACTGGCTTCATGTTTTAATTCTGTCAATGATTCATCCATTTCTTTCGGTAATTTTTGTATATTTTTTTCTTCGATACTCCAACCTTTTTTATCATTATCCATTCGCAGTACATCTTCAAAATTAGTGGGAGAAATTAGAGATGCCCTTGGCAAAATCGGAGGACTGTTCCTCAATGTTTCCAATAATTTATGCTGTGCGTAATCAGTCGGTGAACGTGGTGACAATTTTGGAGGCTGAGGAGAAGTATCTAACGGAGTATTCTTCATTCCATCATCATCAACTTTTTCTTCTTTACCACCACTGTAATCGAGGAATAATTTATCCTTCATGCTATTGTCAGACTCTTCATCTACTTCTACGATATCGTTTGGAACTGCTGGAATCGGTGCAGACAATTTACCAAGCACTTTCGAAAGATTTTCAATCTGTTTCTCATATTGATTGACTGCCTGTTTAAGATTCATTCCTGTCGAAGAATTTTGATCATTGGACGATGAATTAGCCATTTGTTCAGTAAGTTCATGAACTTTGCTACGAAGATCTCGTAATTTCACTTTTAATCTGGTACGTCTATTTCTAAATTTTGGACCATCCTTTGCAACTGACTCTTTACCATTAGGATTAGGACTTTGATTTTCTGTTCTGCCTTCGGTGGAACATGTTGTTATCTCGTAATTTCTACTTGGCCATGGTGGAATCACATTAATTGGGACAAATCTTGACTCAGGTCGAGGTGTGGCACCAGTGACTATCCTGTAATTCGATTCCTTCTCTGCTACCACAGTTACCACTGAACTTCGATAACGATCACCTCCTAATGAATTGTTTGAATTAATTAACATAAACTGGATCACAATATAAATTTAATCTTAATACTACAATACCTGCAGAAGCAATTTTCTTTAATCGTAATGGTGGCACCAATTTACTACTAATTTCTTGATCCTTGTTTGCATTGTTGTCGGTTGTAGATACAACGGATGTAGAACACTTTTTCTCCGGCCATAATTCGATCTCTTCTTGCAATTTCCCATCAGATTTGTCATCATCACGATTATGATGATTCTGTGACGAATCATTAATGAGATTTTCCGTCAGCTCTTCCTGTGGCTGACTGGAATCCGGCTCGTGCGACTTCTTTCTCTTCTTCGCATCTCCAACTTCCTTCTCAAGTTCTTTAACATTGTCAAACTTTCTCTTCGAGACATTCAACTCCGCATTTCGAACTCCGGATACCAGAAAATCATTCTTTTCCGCAGTCTTCTCCATTAAATGATTCTTTTCTTTATGCGCCTGAAAGCCTGCGCTAGTATTTTCGCTTAATGTAAAATTCGATCGAGGAATGATCGATTTGAATGACTCCAGCTCGACGACGTCAATGTTCATTACACGCGACAACTTAAGAATCGGCGAGCGAACCTATTAAAATATATAAAAGAAACATATTAGAAACACAAAAGTGAATTAAATTGCACAAAAAAAACTTTAAAAATTCATTCAAATTTTAAACATAGAATTAATGACAGATGTGGTACCTTTCGTGATGATCTCATTGGTACCGGAGGTGCTGGTCGAATGGGTAACGATGGGTTCGGTTGTATCGGAATCATACATGAACCCCGATCTTTTAGAGCAGTGGCCAAACTTCCAGAATGAGAAGCACGCTGGGGACGACTTGAACTATCAGCTATCATAATCTGTGACTCTACAACAAATTAAAAAGAAGACATGCATTAATTGCACTCGGAATTAATGACACAGAGATTTTAACGATGAATTCACTTTTTAATTGATTGTTAGTGTGATTGTTTTCGTGTCCTATACCTCCTATAGCTATCATGCAATTCTTATCGTCCATAAGACTGTCGGGCGAGCTTTCTTTCAAGTCGTCGATCTTCGAGAGTCGATTAAGAAGCGACTGTTTCCACGTGCCCTTGCTTTCATCGGCAGTGAGATCGACGAAAATCGGCTCCTCCATCTCGTCGATCTGAGGATCTATCGCATCCATCGAAGTAGTGCTCGGCTGGAGGCTACCGCAATCAACATAATCAAAAGAGTCAGTATAGTCAGTGTTAGCTGAACTTGGAACTTCGTGCTTGAATTCCTCGGAGACTTCGGCTTGTCCCATTTCTTCCTGGTACTCCAAATCACCGTAAGAGATGCAAAGTTCCGAATGATCATTGATAGTTTCAGTAGAACTGCTGATCAGACAAGTAGTCTTCTCTTCTTCAAAACAGGCAACTTCCTCTTCGTAATGTACTTCTATAAATTCGCACGTTTCCGGTTTACTCTCTTCTTTAGAGATCTTAAGAACCTCGCAGTCATAAAGTTCACGACGAGATGTGCTTCCAGATAAGCGAGCTTTCGACAGTGTCTGTCTTACTGGTTTCGTTTTCTTAGCTCGACGTTTGTGAGGCTTTTTCACTGGTCGCCTTGGACAAGAATCGTTTTGTTTGCGCATTTTGAAATTGGTATTCCTCTTCTTGTTCGTATCGAGTACTATAAGCGACGAGTTTAGGTGAAGTCGCACTTCAGAATGAAAAGCAAGCTGGTTCGTTTCGAAGAGCGGACACTTTTACCTTGACGATTGCTCCACCACTCTTTCACCCTCTACCACTAATCCACCACATCCATACGCAGACACACATACATGCGGAGAGTAAGTTCGGAGTTTTTTGTTGGCGAAAGTTCGTCGGCACAAATTGTCATCGATCGAGATTATAGATCGCTTTATCAATCGGGCCGAAGCAGGGCGACGAGGAAAAAAAGAACGCTCGTCGCACGCGATGCACGCTTTATCATCCTCCCCTTCAGCTGACACGTTCCCTTTTAAATGGGAATTCAGGGGAAGTTGCAGGCAGTTGTAGGTGGGCGGCAAGGTGGTATCGAAAATAGAGGGTAACCGCACCGGCGGCGGTAACTCGTGAAAATTTTAAAGGCACGTTTACCTTTTCCCTTCGCCGACCACTTTACCCATGATTCTCTCATGAGGGATGACCCCAACGCTTTCAGGAAGTCAGAAACCTGCCACACTCTATGCTAATGCAATGCAAACCGTAATGTAATAATTTATAACAGTCGCGGGTAAATTGAGTTTGTTATTAAACTTGTGAAAATAAGCTGTTAAATTTTTTTAATTTTTCTTTTATAGTTAAAATCACTGTTTTATTTTTACAGAGTCATTGTGAAGTATCATACTTGCTAAGATTATTATTGGTATTGTTTATCATTCACTCTCGATTTATTATTGTTTAGATGAGTGGTATTTTCGCACGTAGATTGATTCACTAAGTGTTGTTTAGAGTTGGAATAGTTGGATTTATCTTTGTTGCACTTTGACTAGGTTGACTTTACATAGACTCGTAGTTATTGTTAGCACTATCGTCTGCACTATTGTCAGTGTCGCACGTTTCACAGCGGAAAGCCTGACTGTCGGCTAAAAGGGGTGTAAACGCAACGCGCGTTTTTCCTCCCTTTCGCCCTTTTCTTCCTCCTTTCTGCCCGTCCTCCGAATAGTGCCTATAAAAGTCGTATTTCGCCAAGCCCTTCGCAACGTCCGGCGATTTCAATTGGCTGACACTAGGACGCAAACCTTCTCCGCCAAGTGGGGAAGGATACATGTACACATTGTACACCTTTTCTAAGGACGCGAACGTCACTCTAAACTTCTATGGCAATCAAACCATACACTTTTCCCCCTTTTTCTCATTTCTACTGAATACACGTCTGGCGAATTTTCAGTTCGCAGAAAGTGAGTCATTCCATTAAAAACTAATACTTGAAATTGAATCAACTTTGATTTTAATAAAGATAATGAGATCCATATTATAAATAGGATTTAAATATAATAATAAAATATATACCAGACATTTATTTATTTCTTCAATCTTTTTTTACTATAAAGCATAACATGAAGTTCGAAGTCAAGAACCAGATACGTTTCCAGTGACAAACAGTAACTTCCAAGAAAGGAAGGGATAAATGTCTGTGTGTCGAAGAGGGTGAGGGGGTATATACAAGCGTTTATAGTTCAAGTTGTAGCGTGAAAGTTGTAGCCCGATGGCCTGAATCAATCGATGAAGAACGTGTTCTCTTGCCTATTGCGAACTGTTCTGTACCGTTCGCTAACAGAATTACAAATAATAGAACCCCTTTCTGACAAGGGACTTGGGAAAGAACTTAAGGAAAAAATTATTCCTCTCTACAAAGTATTTTCACGTGCACTCATACAGAAGTGTTTCTAAATTGACGCGACCCTTACGAAGGAAAAGGGGATGCTTTACGGTCCTCCGGTAACTACAATTCATTGCTGTCTTATCGTAACTCGAAATTACAAGATAGGCACCCTTGCGTTTGTGAGGATTGTAACAGGGACGCTTTCTTAACGCACACATATACTCTGTTAAAACGCTTTTACATAGTAAAGACAGTCATCCTGGTGGCGTTTACCTTTCCTTCATAGAGCGTCTTTGAAAGAACTGAAGTCGATAGTTCTTTGCAGCACATACGCGAACCGTAAACGAATAGAATTATAATTTATGGAACTTCCAAATGTCTAGTCGTTGCATTAAGTCGCATTAAGAACTTAGCGGAGAACTTTGCGGTATATTTGAGCAGTGCGATCTATAACAATCTATACACGGGTTTATCGTACTAGAAGTCATAGTAGAATAGTACATGCGCATACTAGATGCGAACGCAAACGAGAAAGGGTCACCGACATCATCTGCGTTTATGAAATTAAGTAGATCGAAAGTGTAAAGAAACCGACATGCACTTTTCCTATCACATGTACACAGGCATTCAATAATTTATTCATATCCTTCTTTGTTCTTATCCTTTACTTTTGTTTAAACAAACCAAACTATACAATCCCATTTTCAACTAGAACACTTTTATTTTTACATCTCCCTTCGGTGCACGATTTTTTATAGCAACAAGTAGAACTTAGTTTTGAGTTCAAGGTAGCCGTGCACTTACTTGTTGTCAGACGTGTCTCACAATACGACGGATTGTTCTTGTACGTCCAGGGTAGTTCACTCTCCGACATTTTATGGAATACACATGCTTTCTTGTTTGTATATAGTTTAACATATTTATTTTGGATTTTTCTCGAGATGTCCGAGAAAAGTTGAAGTTTCAGGATTTGTTCTTCTCATTTGCTTTTGATGGAGGATGTTAATGATGCGATGGAGCAGACAATGAGACGATCCGTCGAAGACGACGCACAGCACGCGAGTGTTGATGCACCTGGAAGAGCCACGTGGTGAGCGACGACGGTGCTCGTTGGGGGTGGTTTTCTCGGCTGATCGCGTCCTGTCAACTTCAACCCTCGGCACATGGCAGCATACTTTTTGCAGCGGACACGCTACCAGACTTGTCCTCCGCTCTCCAATAAAAGTTAGCCGTTCGTTCTTTTCATTCATTATCCAGCGACGCTGATCAACCCCTTACAATATGCCCGGGGGTTGAAGGGTCACGCACTGCCAACCCGCATCCCTTTCTCCATGAAACTCTCTCAGAACTTCTTGATTATAAAATCCTCTCATTAATAATATCTTCTCTCCAGAGACATTTCCCTTGTTGCCGCTTTCCTCGATTTATTAATAATTCAAATTGCCATTCTTTTAACTTTTCTTTCTCGTCCTTGTTAATTTTGCATACCAATTGATTTCCTTGAATCTTGCATGTTCGGTTCGAAGACTCGACGTGCAAGAATAGTTGAGTCATAGAGTGAATGCATGTTTATTCCATATTGGCGAAAAATGAACGAGCTGAACTATATTTAACTCGCAATGACAGTAGACCTGCACTTTGCAGTCCCGATCGATCCTCCGCTTTCTTTGCACCCCTGCGGACACTGACTATTAAATGCGAAGTTTTGTCGCCTCGCTCGGGAAACTTCACCGGTTTAATTTTTCCCTTACGAGTGTGGAAAGTTTGATGAGAGAAACTTTATTGCGAAAATTGTATAGATTTTGTATAAGCAATTAAATTTATAGTTTAGAAAATACAATGTGTCACATCTGCCAAATGCGCATAGTCGCATAATTAACTTTTTCAATTGGGTATTAAAAGTTAGAGCTAAATTCTTAAGTCTGTAATATCCAATGTCCACGAATGTTACCAGGCCACGTGTACGTTTCCCTAGTTAGGGAAACTCGGCGATGCAAGGTATCCAAGACAACGGGCGAATACGAATAGCAAACTTTATTTCTAATTAAATTTAATTATATGAAGCAGATTAATTGCACTCACAAATATATGTACATAATTATAGTGAATCGAAAAAAACATTTTTCTAAGATTGTAAAAATATCGAATGTATCTTAGGCGTATTATGTGATTGCCAGGATTATCGAACAAACAAATGGCTAAGTTAGTCGCTGCTACTTCAGAACCATTTTCTCAAACACCAAGTTGACAGGATATTGGAAACATTGTCCTATGAGGATTAGGCTAAACCAAGAAGTGAAATCGAAAGAGTACTCAATCCTGGTAATTAATCCTTATGAGTTATACGATCACAAGGTGTGGTACAATCCACCGAAGAGATTATGTCCGGGCCAACTCGTGGATCGACAAGTACGATACATTGTTCCCAGAACCTACGACCGAGCAAAAACTCCTCCTGTTCAACGGGAATACGTAAGACTCGTGTGCCAGCGGTATATTCCAGCAGGATCCAAAATAAATCGTGCGATTTTAAAAAATGCATCCTGGGTAATCGCAAACAGGTAATCCTTAATAAAGGAATGCACATTTTCAACATTGAATATTAAAGTAATAGAATATTTTTGGTGAACACAGGAACCGAAAGAAACAAATCTAGGTTGTACGTGTAAATCGTCAAATTCGGTGAAAGAATCAAAATCACAACTAAATGTTATTTCGAAGAAGGACTATGAAGGGTATCAAGAAGTTACTCAGGTGCCATCGAAAGAGAGTCAGATGGTGGATGCTGAGGATGAAAAAGAAAAACTGGTGAAGGAAAGTCAAGCTCGAAAGGAAGAATTTCGCAAAATGGATAAGATGAGGCCACGTCAGAAAAATGCAAAATTAGACGAAATCGATGAGGAAGCACGAAAGAGAACCATGCATATCCTCGATCGAGCGCAGAATATGAAACTGGAGCAGGAAGAAGAGATCCGGAAGTGCAATCGGATCATACTCGAGACCAAATGCCGTGCTATTCGTGACGCGCAAGTAAATTGGAACTAATGTTAGAGAATCCTGGAAAGTGTCTTATTGTGAGCCAATAAGTCGAATATAATTCCTAATGCACAGATTGCGGAAAAGAGACTTATCGAGAAGGAATTGGCGGACGAAGAGAAGCGATTGAATGACATGATGGAGAATGAAAGAAGGTGGGCTATCAAACAGGAGTTGAAGAAGGATCAGGAAGCAGCAGCGAAGAAACAAGAGTTCGTCAATATGTTGAAAGATCAAATATTAGAGAACGAAGTGCAAAGGATCGTCGAGTTCGAACGCAAACAGGAGGAAAGTCGGCTGATTAATTTAAATAACATAGCATGGCAGCAAGGAGAAATAACAAAGATGCATACCAGGGAAGCTGAGAATGCAAGGATTAGGCGTGAGTTAGCTGAGGGTCAAGAGCAGCTAAAACACATCAAAGCGATGGAAGAAGAAGAGTCGAAAATTATAGATCGCAGGTGAATAACACTTGCAACGATAAATCAAAAATTTGACAGACGTAATTAAACATCGGGTGGACTATTTCCAGGATAAAAGAGTTTCAAAGACAGAAAGAGGAAAGGGATGCAAAATTAGCCGAGCAAAAAAGACTTGAGAAACTGCGAAAAGAAAAGGAAAGACAGCAAGTGACACTGCAAGTCGCACAAGCGCAAGATTTCCAGGTATGTGTCTCATCACTATCGACAAAGCTTTATTAAAATTCGTTATAACTACTTTAATCTCATAACAATGATTTGCCGTAGGCTCATATTGATGAGATAAATGCAGCAAGAGCTCAGGAAGAAGTGGAACGAGAGTGGAGGCAAAAAGAAAAAGAAGAAGCCTTGAAAAGGATCGAAGAGCAAAAGAAACTTTCTAAGGCAAGGGAGGACCAGATAAATAATAAAAAAATGATGCAAGCTATTGAACTTGAACGTGATAAACGGGAATTCGAGAAAATAGTTCGTATACAGAAAGAGGCGTTCTTACGAGAGAAAGACGAGATCGAGCAAAAACAACGGGCAGCTATGAAACTTCGCACTGAAATACTTAAACAAGTAGGTTTACATTTTCATTGGACATTATGTTTATAAAAAGTAGTTTTACACCAAGTAATTTTACACTAGGTCAACGAGAGAGAGAAACAACGTATCAGATCAAGGCAGAAAATGTTCGACGAAGGACTCGCAATTCGAACAGAGACCGAAATTCGAAAGAAGAAATTGCGCGATGCAATGGAACGAAAGTGCCAAGAAATGAGAAGCAATAGAGTGCCAGAAATATATATTAACGAAGTCAAGCGCTTGATTGAAAATGTCCATTGAGTCACTTTTATAAGATTTATCGATATATTACATAGATATCAAATACACTTTATTATATATAACAACTCTTATTTACTAATAAAATATTTCGGAAAAAAGCGTATGGTACAAAGATAAGGATAGTGATTTGTTGCGCTACTTCCACAACATAACGACGTTTGGATCACGCTCGACAATTTCTTCTATCTGTGCTGCCGACTGGCCCGTACTACAACAAATCTCATCGAGACTGTAGGAGCCCGTAAAATGTTTGTAAATCGGATTATTTTTCGTATCATCACTGTATGGAGTTCCACCTATATAAATCGGATACTGCGAGAAATAATAACGAATGTTAGATTTCAGATACCAGTGTAAATATAGTTAAAAACAATAGTATTAATCCAACCTTGTACACTCGTCTTATGATGCCCTCAATTAATCCGAACTGCACAAGCTTCCTTTCATTGATTCGTAAATTTTGTGGGTTCAAACGTTGGCATAGATCCCTCATACTACTTCCATGCGTCATACTCGCATACATGCGATATATGTCCCTCAAATTAGCAGGTTGCCTAGCTGTAAATAAATCAATTCTATTATTGTGACTTTAAGAGGATCATCTTTTTCTTCAATTGCTACTTACGAATTTTGGAAGCATATGCTATACACCTTTCTTGTAGCTTTGTATCTTCCGCTAATTCTCTCAGTTTTGGTGTTGCTGCATAAACATTACTATACTGAAATATCGGTATCAACGTAACGACTCCATAGTAGCTGTAAAAAGTTTTAATTTTAATAACTCTCTCGAAATTATCAGTCAAGCATATCTCGTAAGAACCTACGCCAAATTCTGCACGCAGTTTTTAACCAAATTATTCTCGACATATGCCTCGGCGGCAATTCGTGCTACGTGATTAAATCCATCAATGTATGGTAATACTTGTTGCGTAGTTAGGTCCCACTGATCACTATGAAAGGCTTCACGTCCCTCCAAGAATATCGGTACCTGATGATCAAGAACTGGTTTGGGCTCAGGTGCTAATTTTACGACTTTCAAATGGGACGTCATTGTCCCCTCTAATAAAACATTGTCATTCGTAAATGTATTAAACTCATTAGATGGCTGAGTAATATATGTAAAGTTACTCTTACCAGTCAGTGTACACATTTTGTGTAGATTCAAGTCATTCATCACTTGCTTCAACATCTCTGCGAGTCTCGTTTTGTCATCGGATGAAGATAAGAAACAATTTTCTATCTCCAGAGCCATCTAAAGAATAGAATAGTCCTGCAGTTCTCCTTTATATCATCAGAATATAATTCTTAAATCTTAGAGAATTATTACCAAAAAATCTGACATTTTCTTGACTACCGGCTCATAGTGTACAGTTCTAGCTTCAGCATCGCATACAAAGCATAGATTAAAGTAAAATGCATTTCTAGCATACTTCTTGTCATCAATTTTAACAGGGAATCCCAAGATCTTATAATCCTTCAATGTTCTGCAACACAATAGACAAAAAATAGAGTTCCAACAGGTATAAGTTTGCGCACTATGATTGTGTCAGCTTACACTGTAATGGTGCTTCTCTGTAGTTGCGCCTTGGGTATGATGTACACACTGACATTGTCAAAGATATCTTTGGAAACAAAATTGTCGGGTACCTATCAGAGAAATGATCAAAGTTTGAGAGTGCTCGACTGACAACAAATAAGTATAAATTGACACTCCAATAACCTGACAAGTGATTTTTGGCCCAACAATATGATGGAACTCCGAAAAAAATATGCATCTTATCGGACCTTCTTGACCCTTGTCATCACTAGTTTCCATAATTGACATTAATTTTCGGTAAATAAGATTGCCGATACAGAACGTTGCAATCCCATAGGTTCATCCGTGCACATCACTGCAAATAGAATCGCATGCGCGAAATATTGTAGCAATATTCTTCTTGTAGCATTTTCAAACGGGCCTTGTCGAAATACACGTGATCTTCCAAAGTTTTATTGGACATATAATACTTTTATAATTTCTTTGACAATTTAGACCATACTGCATGGAACTCACAGTTTGAATTCTTCGGAGCAGCACGATCTGTGTCAAAATAGAAAATACATACACGTGACCCGGTCTGTTCTATAGTAAATTTAACTATAGCATTTGCACTACAGTAAAGCTAACAGACGGCGCATACAGGTGCATGGTCTCCACGTGCTTGAAATTTGACAAACCTTCATGCGTCGTGTAAAAGTTATTTTTTCTCTAATATGTAGTGAAATGTGTAGTGCAGATTGCATTTTCTAAGTTAATTGTACTGTTTACATTGGTGTCAAGAAATTCAACACACACCACCAATCATTCATAAACAAGTGTTCAAAATGAGTAAAAGGAAACTTGAGAATGAGAGTGAAACGACAACAGAAAGTAGACGAGTATTGTCACGACTCAAATCCGACACCGGCGAAGTATTGCCCGGTGGTTTGTTGGATTTGCCGGTTGATATTACTGTAAATAAATTGCAAGCAATTTGCAATGCTTTATTGCAAAACGAAGACCCGATACCTCTTGCGTTTTACGTGAATGATGTGGAAATAACTGACAGCCTAAAGACAAATTTGGGCGAGAATTTCAGTATCAGCGAAGATGTTGTTGAGATTATCTATCAACCCCAAGCTGTATTCAAAGTCAGGGCAGTAACAAGATGCACCGGTTCTTTAGAAGGTTCGAAGTCTGACACTACTGTGTTTAGGAATTATTAACAGCCAACAATAGAACTTTAATCATTACTCAATAATTTTCATTGTTATAGGTCATAAAGAAGCAGTGATATCTGTTGCATTCTCGCCGGATGGAAAACATTTGGCTAGTGGTTCAGGAGATACCACTGTTAGGTTTTGGGACATATATACTCAGACTCCGTATCATACATGCGAGGGTCACAAACATTGGGTATTATGTATAGCTTGGTCACCATGTGGAACTAAGCTTGCTTCGGCTTGCAAAAATGGTCATATTTTATTATGGGATCCCAAAACAGGCAACCAAATTGGTATATCTATCATAACAACACTATTATTCCTCTCGGAGAGAATATATAGAATGTTGAATTCATTGTTATAAATTGTACGTAATAGGAAAAGCCATGGTAGGACACAAACAGTGGGTAACATCTTTGAGCTGGGAGCCTTATCATAGTAATCCAGAATGTCTGTATCTAGCAAGTGCTTCAAAAGACTGTGACATAAGGATATGGGATACCAAAAGATCACAGACAAGTAAAGTTTTCTCTGGCCATACAAAGAGCGTAACATGTGTAAAGTGGGGTGGCAGTGGGCTCATTTATTCCGCATCCCAGGATAGAACAATCAAAGTCTGGAGAGCTGAAGATGTAATGTATACATTAATGTGACTTGAAGGTTGAAGAAGTTTTGTATGACACTCTAAAGTTTTTTTTCCATGCAGGGTATTTTATGTAGAACATTAGAAGGCCATGGACATTGGGTAAATACATTAGCACTCAATGTAGATTATGTATTAAGGACAGGTCCTTTCCATCTTGGGGAAGCTGGACCTAAAGCTGAGAGTCCTTTAGAGTACGCAAAGAAACAATATGAAGCAGTGGGTGAAGAAAAACTTGTATCTGGCTCGGATGACTTCACTTTGTTCTTATGGAAACCAGAGAAAGAAAAGAAACCACTTGGTATATCTTTGTGATTTAAATATATCTTTGTATAGAACATATGAGTAATATACTTTCATGAATTTTTTAGCCAGAATGACTGGTCATCAACAATTGATTAATGATGTCAAATTTTCACCCGATGGACGAGTAATTGCATCAGCATCATTTGATAAGTCTATCAAACTATGGGATGCTAATACAGGCAAATATATAACATCACTCCGAGGACATGTTCAGGCAGTCTATTCGGTAGCTTGGAGTGCGGATTCGCGACTGTTAGTCAGTGGAAGCGCTGACTCTACATTGAAAGGTGCCAACAATAATACAATTCTGAAAGAATGATGGTTTTATAAATAATCACTTTGTAATCTCATATACTTTATTGGAATTGTCATTTGCAGTATGGAGTATGAAGACTAAAAAGCTCAATCAAGATTTGCCAGGGCATGCAGACGAGGTCTATGCTGTGGATTGGTCACCCGATGGTTTAAGAGTGGCGTCGGGGGGAAAAGACAAAGTGTTACGATTATGGCAAAATTGATATATGAGAGTAAATAAAGTGGTTTTTAAAAAATGCCGTCCACCCAATTTGTACCCTAATATATTTCCTACAATAACGTATTGAGGAGAATCTTGCAGAAAAGTGTTCTATTGTTAATAATTCGAAACCCTTGCGTACGAGTTGAACAAACAGTAAAATATATTCCCGCAAAATAACTGTGATGAAGTAACGCATGCGCTTGGAATGTCGTCAATTCTCACCCCCTCGATGATGAATGCGTGTGGTAGTGTGTCTATATTATATATAGAAATGTGACGTAGGCGGTACACATACAGGCACAATATTATACTGTGCATGTGGCTACACATAAAGCAGCAGGGCCATACAGAGAGTAGCCACAGAGTAGCAGGCGTCTGATATTTTGTTGATTCAATATGACGTCTGACAAGTGAAACTTTAACCTCCGTCGAATTTATATATTTGAATCATATAGCAAAACGCTATCGCTCGCACACCATGGTATATACGACGCAATTTTAGCATACGAAATATTTGACTTACTATACGCTAACTAAAGGACAATTATAGCGAATCTATTTTAATGATGAAGCTTACGCATGATGAACAGTAATATGTTGAAGAAAGAACGGTCTTTAAATAGAAATACAAGTTATACATTTTTTAGGACGATGATGCGGCGGCGCTCCAAAATTTGGAGCACCTTATGACTGAATTCTTTTCCCCCGAGACGAATAATGAAAGAAAACGAACGATTGAACGTAGCTTCCAGGAGTTCGCCGCACAAATTGATTCGTGGAGACCCTGTTTACACTTCTTATCCTCCACCAGTAATCACTATGTCAGCATGTTTGCACTATCCACTTTAGAGGTATGGCGTTGCTGTCAGAATTTTACAGAATGTTGACTGTATGACATGAATCTTACTATTCTTAACGACATCAACTCATTAATAGACAACAATTGGACGAAGGTGGCCAATTTTACCATGGGAAGACCGAGCACTTACAAGATCCACGTTGTACACATTATCGTTAGAAAGAGGTGTAGCTCCATTTGTAAGGAACAAAGTAGTAAAATTAGTTGTTGATATCGCTAGACATGACTGGCCACATTTTTACCCTGATTTTTATTCAAATATTCTTCAGGTATATAAGTTTTTTAGTATTATACAAATCTGTTATATTTGTATATTATATCATTAATAATCTTGCAATATATGTTTAGCTATTAGGCCACAAACATACACGATTACTAGGCCTTGTATACTTGAGAACAGCATCTGAAGAATTGGCAACACCGAGGGAAGACTTGCCGGTGCAAAGGAAAAATGAGTTATTCAGACTACTCAGTGCTCAAGTGCCTTTGACTTTGGATACATTAACAAGTAAAATTTCTTTAAAGTGATTTACAACTAATAAGTATTTTATCTTTGAGCATATTAATAATGGGGATTTTTTTACAGTACTTTTAAGAGAAACAACAAAATTGCAAAGTAGATCTGGAACAGTAACACCGCCGCCATCACCTACAAGTGGTCAAACACTAGCTCCTGCTCGAGCTGTCTTAGATGTAGAAGGGCTAGCAACAGGAACTAGTGAAGTCTGTATAGCAGCTTTAGATGTTCTAGCTCATTTGTTCAGTTGGATTAATTTGTCTGAACATATTTCTACTAATTTACTAGATGCCATTTTTACCTGTGCTAGGTATCATGATGCAATGGTAAGATATTTTTCTAAACTTTTGGGATTTGTTTATATTTGAAAATTGTTTATATATTTTGTATGAATCTTTTTCTGATAGAATGGTAAACAAATTGAGATGGCTGTTCAAGCTGTAACTACTATAAATGAATTACTATATCGGCCACTATGTTCTCCAAATGAAACAGAAAGACTGCTAATGGAAATATTCCAGAATGGAGTCACACTATTTCAATTCATGGAGCGTCTAGATTCCATTGATGAGAGGTTTTCATACAATATTTTATATGAATATTCTTTGATTTTAATATGTCATCCATTAATGTAAGTTTATCATTTCAGCTACATGGAGAAAATGACTGAATTCTTACAATTATTTATCACGAATCACTTAAAGAGAGTAGAATCATGTTCTAAGTTTCCAGTAAACACATTACTGGAAGTTCTGTGCCATCATACTTTTCAGCAATGTTCCTCAGTCAATGCATATCTGAGATGCCTCGATGTATGGACGATACTTTTGGAGAGTTCACAATCGCGGTATTCTCCGGTTGCTCTGGCTGTAGCTGAACGCGTGTTGCAAAAAATGAGCTTTAAACACAATGCGCGAGCACTTAAAGATCTGGATACAGAAAGTTTAGACGAAAATGTAAGTGTATGCTACCTCACCGCTCATAGGCATATACACTATAGAAAATTATCATTACAGGAAGAAACGGAGTGGCAACATTTTCTCAGGTGCAATGTGGAATGTCTAGCTAGAGTTGCTGAAATTTCACCAATACCAGTATTCACATTACTGGTAATATTAAAATATAAATTCTTCTTTTCTTGCGCGTTATACTAACTCGTCATTAATTTAATGTACTTTTTAGTTTCGATCATGGCGGGAAGGTCTGATGATATTTGGCGAACTTGGTACAGCTTTAGGCAATAGTCAAGTTATTTTGTTAAATGACTCTGAAGCTTCAAATGTACATGCTCATTTACGAGACTTGGCATCAACCACTCAAGCTTTAGCACGATTATATTCTCTTTTCATTGGTATGTATATACTATACAAATTTAAATAAATTTGCACTTTGAAATTAATCAAAACTTCCAATGATCATAGGCGATCAACAGAACATTGATCACGCGTTAGCTGATGAAGTAGTATCGCAAACGCTTGACGCCTGTATATTTGCCAGGGATAACCAGTTGTATAAAGCACCTTTACAGCCAGCCGTAATTGTTGTGGATCTCATAGAAGTGTAAGTATTACCGCTACAATTTGGCTTTCTGAAAAAACAAATCTGTTATCATGTATTTTTTCTTTCGGCATCAGTCACTCGCAACTCCTCGCATCGCTTCAAGCTTGGTGCCATTGGATAGCTAAAAAACCGGAGAAGACAAAAGAATCTCTTTGCCAACGTTTCATTGATTCATGCATTTGGACTCTGAATTACTCTACACCATGTGATCAACCTCCTCCTCCAAACTTAGTCCATTCCTCAACACACCTATTTCAAACCATTACAGCCACACTAAAGCCTGTTTTATGGGACCAACCTACCTTCAGAAGTTTAATATCAATGATCAACTATCCGTATTTAAAACAAGATACAGTGAAAGTATTACGACGAGCATTGATTAATGCTATCATTTTACCTTTTGGCGATGGGCCTACCAGAGAACGACTATTAGGTATACAAAAAATAGAAATAATGAGTGAAATCTATACATTTTTTAAATGGGACGAACTTTTTAATAGGTACTATGATATCAACAATATGTACACCTTTGGGCACTCAGGGTCAACCAGTGCCACCTGAGTCCGCAATTACGATTGCGGTACTTCCATTGACGCAACTCATGGATGATTGTTCCTCATCTTCCACAACAATTAAGAAAATGCTGCACTCTAGTTTGGAGGTGCCAATAAATCGAGTCTTAGAATTATTACCATATATGATAAGATGTCAAAGCATATGTGAAATACTACTTAGTTTCATACATTCAGTATTTTCGGTATTGCAACAACAACTAGGTCCTGAGTTTACCCAATCTGCGGTACAAGGAATGCTACATATTTACACTAGGTAAGTTTTGCAACATCTATAAAACGATCCAACAATTATTATTATAAAAAATTGTTTCAAGGAATAATTTTATTTGTTCATTGCTGTTACAGGGAAAACATCTCCGCTGGTCCCGCATTAGATCAATTGTTAGAAATTCTAATACTTGTAATCTCTGCACCTAGCAGTGCATTTAAAGCATTTGTCCCATCTGTCACAAGTTTATGCCTGGGTCAAGTATGGCCTGCAGTTGGAAATGATCTCAGTGCTCATCCAGATACGACCCTGGTATTATTGAAACTTTTTCACAGGTAACGATCATGATACTTACGAGAATGCATTGCCAAATGTTAAGGAAGTATTATTGTGAAGATTACTTTGATGTTATTTTGATATTTCGAATCTAGTATTTTGATGCATCGATGGCAGTATTTCTATAATTCGTCCGTATTGCGAACTCTCGGTCATCCAGATGAGGATGAACCAGTTGAACACAAAGAGGAGTTGGTTGCAATTTTGGAAGCATTTGGTCAAGCTCTTCTTCAGCCCGATGTTAATATATTTCGACAAAGCTTACAAAGTCTCGAACAGTTAAATATACGGTGGCGACTTTATCAACGATCTATATTCAAAGTTCATCTTTTGGAAAGATTTTTGATGGCATTATTTACGGTTCTATTTCAACAGTAAGTCAACAGATTGTGTAGTCAAAGGAGAATTGTTTTTTTCGTATTTCAAATGTAAGCAGTAGTCTGATTAGAATTGTTCCATTTTTAGATCTCATAATTTATTAGCGGATGACATAGCCGCAGCTGTTCATAGTCTAGCTTCGGTTAACATAGCATGGTTCTTTGGCCACTTTCTACCAACGTTTCTAGCTAGCTGCGAGGGTGTAGATAATATGCAGAGAGGTACCTTGTTGGAAAATTTTGATAAATCCACCGTAAGTTTTACATAGCATCTCAATGGAAAAATACCGCTTGGTGTTGACATACTCTGTGATGAATGTGTTTAGGACCAACCAACTTTAACAAGATCAGTTCTCCAACTCATTTCTGATCTACGATGTTATCAACTCTGTAGACCTGGATGAATAAGGCGAGCTCCAACATAACAGAAGATTACAACGACGCCGCCTGATAAGATTTAAACGTGGCATTTAAAAAAAAACAGCATTTGCGAGTATCTCGTATTACGAGATTATGACCAAACATTCCTCCACATGGAATGAGAAAAGACGAACCTTTTTTTTTAAACTTTACTATCCTGTATAGACCACTGCCGTACCTAATTGTGATGTCGCATACGTTACTGTTATAATAAAACGCGCATTTTCTATGAAAAGTTCTTCTTCTAATTATAAGAAATACTCCAATACGACTTATATCAACTTTCCACTTTCACGGCAAGAGATTACATTGGAACACGAAGGAGTGATAAAGTTTTAAAACTATTTGGCAAGAGGTGTAACTAGCGCGTCATCAGAGATATCGTTGAAGTTGCATTGGTTCACATAGTGGTAGAAGTACCTCGTATTGAGCTCAATCCCGATGCCGTAATGATATATTTGTTGTCTACCGCTTATCATAACTCCCCCCTCTTTTGATAAACAGTGCCACTCTGATAACCCGCGATCTTTATTTGCATCGTGGTGCACAATTCGACGAGTCGCTGACGGACCGTAGACAATGTCTCGTCTATTGCTTAGGAATACGTGCTATATCCCACAGTCGATGATGGCAAGACACTTAGTGACTGACCCAAAGTACACGTTCCTGAAACAGTTGGGACTGACATCCGAAAATTTGGGACTATACGATGGACGGTGGGGAGGATCGGGCAAGGTAGTAATTATAAATTTTGTTCACTTCTTAAAGATGATATCGCTGACATACATTCAGTATCTAAAAAGAGATTGGTAATGACTGAAACATATGTCAGTCGCCAAAAATACTGTATTCTTAATTGATAATGCAAAAGAATGAATACTTCTTTCATATTTTATATAGCTTATCGAATCAATTTCGCCGGCAACGGGTAAAGTAATAGCAAAGGTACGTGCGTCCACACCACAAGAAGCAAGTAATGCTATCACAGAAGCCCGCAAAGCTTGGCCCCAATGGGCTTCTTTGCCGGCACCAGCCAGAGGTGAAATTGTCCGTCAAATTGGGCAGGAGCTTAGAAACAATCTAAAGCCACTTGGGCGGCTAGTCTCTCTTGAAATGGGTACGATTACTACATAGATAGCACCGCGCCATTGTTCGGATTCAAAGAGTGCGCTATAAATGAATTACATATTCTTACAGGCAAGATATTACCAGAAGGTATCGGGGAAGTTCAGGAATTCATCGATATTTGTGATTATGCAGTAGGATTATCACGAATGCTCCCAGGAAGCATTTATCCTTCGGAGAGAAAGAATCATGCTCTTTTAGAGAAGTGGAATCCTCTTGGAGTTGTCGGCATTATATCAGCATTCAATTTTCCTGTTGCTGTATGTATAAATGCTCTTTCATACTTGTGCCCCAGTTATTGTAAGAAATCTCTCGCTGCAGGTATATGGCTGGAATACCGCTATAGCATTGGCTTGTGGAAATACAGTGGTATGGAAAGGTGCATCAACTACTCCTCTTGTATCGATTGCCACGACGAAAATCATTGCTGGAGTGCTAGAGCGTAATGGTATACCAGGCTCTGTCGCATCACTCGTTACTGGTGGCCCAGATGTGGGTGAGACACTAGTTAACGACACACGGTAAATTCAGGATTTTTTCAAAATTTACGATAGCAATTGCATTGTTTGTAAATTTCTCTTTTGCTTGCACAGTGTGCCCCTTATTTCTTTCACGGGAAGTACAAATGTCGGACGAGAAGTAGCGCTTAAAGTTCAAGCCAGATTCGCCAAATCTCTTTTGGAGCTTGGTGGCAACAATGCTTTAATAGGTGAATAGATGACGTATGTTTAATTCTTCGTCATGTGGGATAATTATGCATATAACGTACTTGGGATTTCTAGTTGCGCAGGACGCTGACATAGAAATGGCAGTGAGGGCGGCAGTTTTCTCGTGCGTGGGTACAGCGGGGCAAAGATGCACTACAACCAGGCGATTAATTCTGCATAATAAAATCAAGACTGAATTCCTCGGTATTGTAGTTAATTTTGTATTTTGAATCCTAAAGACCCATTAAGATTATTTTAATAACATAAAGTCTATGCAAATAGGTAGATTAAAAACTGCCTACAAGAGCATTTTAGAACGAATTGGAGACCCTCTTGATGATGGCACGCTGTATGGCCCACTGCATAATCAAAACGCAGTAGACCAATATAAGGTATGTAAAAGATATTAATATTATCATTTTCGAATTGACGTGAAAAAGCACTGGTGTTTACTAGGCTGCGGTAAAAAAAGCGGTGGAGAGTGGAGGAACTGTGGAATTTGGTGGCAAGCAAGTGGACAGACAAGGTTTCTATGTCGAGCCGACTATTATCTCTGGTCTGTCACCAGAAACCGAAATAGTCCAGCAGGAGACGTTCGCGCCAATTGTATATATTCTCGAGGCTAACTCTATTGAAGAAGCTATCAGCCTAAATAATGGCGTGGAACAAGGATTAAGTAGTTCCCTATTCACAAAGAGCATAGGAAATATGTTCCAAGTAAGTTCTACCAACAAATAAAAATGATAAAATGTTAGTATCAAAAGAATGAACTAATTATCAATGTCATTCTCGTAGTGGATTGGTCCTCATGGTTCTGATTGCGGTATAGTAAATGTGAATATTGGAACAAGTGGAGCTGAAATAGGTGGTGCTTTCGGCGGAGAAAAGGCAACTGGTGGCGGTAGGGAAAGTGGAAGCGATGCATGGAAACATTACATGCGTCGGTCTACAGTCACAATCAACTATGGAAATGAGCTGCCTCTGGCTCAAGGTATAAAATTCGAGTAACTGGAGAAAATACACAATCGATTGCATAAAACTTTCTTAATTATTTACTTCGAATCGTATAAAGTCCACCTGAACGTCTACAGAAGCTTTTTTATGGAACTTGTACGCTCTTGGCAAGTCGTATATCAATTCCGCGATCACCTTGCCCTTAGCTCCGAATTGCTCCGCTTTTGAAAGTACGTAATCGCGAGTGCTCGTTTTATGCAACGAATACACTGTATTAGACGCCAGTCTCGTCGCAACCTCCAGGAACTTCATATCGATACCGGCATTATGCTTCGTTCCAAAAGGTGGATTCATTATGACTGTATCAAAGTATTTTTCGAACTTTCCTGCAATGTAACACGTGCATAGACATGCATCACTTTCAATAAATGAGATTTTTATATTTATAAATGTACCTGGCAGATATTGAAGTACATCGCACTGCACAGCTTCCGCAAAGAGCTCTATATCACTGCAATTTTGGGAGAAAATATCGAGTGCCTCTGAATCAATTTCAAAGCCAATTACATGTGAAGCCCCCAACATTTGTGCTCCTAGTGATAAAACTCCACACCCACAACCTAAATCCGCTACTTTCTTCCCTTCTATATCATTAAATTGGAACTGTGCAGTATACAACATGTGCGAAGCTATATGAGCACTAGTTGAATATTGTTCGAGTAATATTTTTGGCTTCTCAAATCCATCCAACTGTTGCAAGTATTCCTCTAACTCACGGAGAGAAAGAGACGTCATTGTGTTCACTTTACTCTCTCTCTGGTGATTACTTAATTCTTTCACCAATTGACTACTTTTCTCATACTTGATCGTATCGTTTATATATTTTACTATACAGTCTTTCTCCGATTATTATTAACAATGCGATTTAACACAGAGAATAAAGTTCATTTGGTATCGAATCTTGGAAGCACAGGTAAAATAAGGTTTCCAAAAGAAGAGTCCTGTGTCACAAAATACCCTGACGAAGCAGCGTGTGCATTATGTAAAGCAGCTCTTTGGGAAGCGCTCATAGCCACCCCATCAGAAGACTGAGTAGAAGGCTAACAGTAATAGTGATATAAAGATTTTTAATAATTGTTGCATAGAATTCTAGATAAGAATTTCAAAAGCTGTATATAAATGATATGTTTACCAAATTAGAAGCGGAGCCAGTGGACGTAACAGCTAATGTGGTATTTAATGTTGGTGCCACACCCTGCTTAAGAAGCATCTGCTTCTTTAGTTGAAGTTCTTCTAAAATCTTTCTGTTTTGCAATTCTACAACCAACGAAGTAAACACTTTGCTTGCTGGCATTCGAATTTCGGAGTGAGTAAGTACGAAATGAGTGAATACTACCTCGTGAATTTGATTGTGAAAAAGCCATCAAATTTCAATGTTATTGCCGAAACGCAAAGAAAGACCTAAATCTTCGGCGGCGAAATCAACATAAAGAGGCCAATGTGTAATCGCCTACCAAGTTACCCGAACATTTGACAGTAGCAATATCTTAAAAAGAATGAACTTACGTCAAGAACTAGGTATAAAAAAAAGTATAAAAAAGTGGTGCTATCAGCATGTAATCTCGGACTCTACGATCCACTCACTTATAGCAATTAATAATGCAAATGCGCGTGGTGTAAGTTGCAGATTACCTTAACCTTCCGAAAGAAAAATTCCAGTGTAATGTTTTGAATAAGAGCGATCACGTGGATATATACGTGTGGCGACGTTTAAAACTGGCGAAATTCGAGAATGCTATCTCCCCGGTGATCTTTCAATACGAAAGATCGAAATCATAAAGTGAATATTGAATTATCCTTGTCGGGACGCTTTTCCGAGAGTTTTCTGTGCCATTGGAAAATGAAAATGTATACACAAGTCCGACGAGTGCGATAAAACAATAAATTCGAATGTTCCCTAGGCAAAACTAGGCTGGGCAAGAGCAAAAGCGCTTGGTCCCGTTTCCCTATGGAGGCCTAGAGATCCCGTGTGGATCTCTCGGAAGGCCGCATGCGTGATGCTTCGATCTTTCCGGAAGCGCCACCTCGTGAAGTAGTCCTATCTCAGAAGTTACCCCGAGGAGTTCTTCGATAGTTGTGTTCGCCCGGTTTTCTCGCGATTTTTTCAAAGCCGAGGGATCCCGTTGCTGTTACTCCGACAAAAAGACGTGAGTATAATCCAGCGGGTTCGCCGAGCTAGAATGCGCAGGGTGCACCCGGCGGGCAATAGTGCGAGCCAGCCTGAAAACCCGAACGACCAGACGTGACAGGTTCTGGCAAAATGGCCGTGCACGATTTACAACAAACGGTTGTTCCGCACTCGAACTAGGATTTCGCGTGGGGAGCCCTTCGAATCAGTCGAGCGCGATCTGTCATCGCACGATCATCCGTGAGTCTGGTCGAAGCTGGTCCCTCGAGTTTTGTTCGAGCGTCGCCGCCTGTCTCCGACGGATATTCAACATACATGTTGCACGTCACATCGAATTGATTTTTTCGCGAGTGACCGCTTGCGTGGTGCGGTGGTACAGCCGCGTTGCCGCAACCGCCGAGGACCGAGGACTTTGGAACGATTGGGCCGAATTTCAGCAGGCCTTATCTTATCCCGCTAGTCGCAATTGTAAGCCCGGCACACTAAACTGCATTTTGACAGACACTCGGCCCTGCCGCCGAGTCTTCTGATCAGCTGTCGAGCCTGTCAGCCTCCGTTCTACCGCCCAATCATTGGCTCGTACTTGTCCCTCGGAAGCAGAGATCAATCGGAGTCGGTTCTAGCTTCTCTTCGACACTCGGCCAGCAGCACCCCCCGAAGAACGCGGGATTGGATGAAGAAGCTCGGCTGGGTTGGCTAGTTGCTCCCTTCTTTCCACATTAGTCGCAAACCCTCCGGGCCAGCCGAGGTGCGCGCTTCTCGCGCGAAACCGAGCGCTCTCGCATTCTCGGATTAAAGGTACTTATTACTATCGATGCCGGTCAACGATCCAGTGTCCAACTTAGTCCTCCGAGCTGGTATACGCGTAAGAAGATTAGTTAAGAAAAAGGCGAAGCCACAGGTAGATTGTGGAGTGTGTGAGGTCAAGAAGGCTGCCCAGTTGCTCACCTGTACCCCAACTATCCCGGAAATTCTCCCAAGCGCGCGTGCTCTCGTGGAAATCGGACGATTATTAACGGTAAATTGACCAGGAGTATACACTTTAACCGGTGTCATCTTCTTTCGAGATTGCATACCGTGCTGTCCTTCTGTGAACCTTGCCAGGTTCCGGTTTTGAGAGCAGTGTACCTAGGAGCTACGTGGCTGTCTATCGAGTGGGACCTTAATTCTCCGCTCTATGTTGTACGATACCCCCAAAGCTCGTTAACATATTCATCGACTCATGCCTCGTGTATCCTGCTGCGGGGAATTCCAAGTGTCATTTATTTCAAACGATGATCATCGTGAATATTTCTCCTAATACTACGGCTCTTCTATTGAGAGACAGAGCGATACAAGATACACCTTTAGGAGAAGCACCTGTCCTCCAATGTTACGCGATTAAATCCTCTCGGCGACGGTAATACCTTTGCAATCTGTTAAATCCCGCGTGCCGGCGACTCAAGTGCCGAGTAATGAATTCATCTCGGTCAAGAGCGACATTTCATAATTGCGAGGCGAGGCGTCGGAGCAGCTTGCGGAATCCTGGAATTCCAGAGCATCAATAGAAAAAGAGCGAGAGCCCGTTGGCAGGATTGTTTCTCCGATAATTCAACAGTGATAATCAAGCATTGCCAGGAGTGAATCAGCGTGTGGAAGAGCCGGTCCACTTAGAGCAATAAATCAGCGGGGTCTCAAAGGAGGCCGATATGAATATTTGAATGCACTGCAAGGCGAAACATACGGCGCGGCGTACGAGGGTGGGCGTGCAGAAGAGAAGAGAGAGACAGAACTAGATAGACACACCGACCCAGCGTCCGCGCACGATTCGCCAGCAGCTAGAACAAGTTGGCGAGAGAAAGAGACGGGAAAACGGAGTGGAGCCAAGTGAGAGTGAGCAAGAAAGTAAGCGAGGAAGGGAGAGCGAGAGAGAGCCGGTTTATCGATTACGGCGCATCGCGCCGATAAGCATCGCTCCAAAACGTCGCGGCGTCGCAACGACGTTCCATTCGCTTTTCCGCGATTGTCAAGGTCCTTCCTTCTCTGATGTTCACCCTTTTCCAGGATGCTTCCTGATTACATCCCATCGTGCTAGAGAAGCCAGGCGAACCCGGGCGTTGATCGCACCTTGGATGGTGAACATGCTCCCCTCGTGCATTGATCCCACATCGTCGGCCTTAACGGAGCCGAGTTTACCTTCACCGATTGCGACGACCCTTTCCCGCACTGGCTAGGGAAATCATTAAGACGCCCGGTCTATTTTAGCACACGGGTGTGCGACCCACGTTGTCAAGAGAGTTTCCCGAGGAATATTGCCAAGGATCGCGCGGGCGCTGGTAGATGTGTATTTTCGCGAGCGCTCTTGGCGGAAGAAGGGAAAGCCGGAGCCCTGTCGGAGAAGTCGCACATAGTTGGACAGCCTCCTGTCCACTTATTGCTTGGGGGGTTGTCGCGACGCGCCGTCGTGAATCTGGAACGTAAATAATGCGGCGAGACGGGACCCGCTGCCCTCACGACCAAAACGTAATGATTATCTCTTAAATAGGGGCGCGCGTGTTTATAAATACGCGCTTTCGGTGCAAGAGGCTTGCGCCGGTGTCAATGAATTCTAGACACGAGAGGGTTAAGGTCGCTGAAATCCGCGCAGCCAAGCCCTGGCAATCCTGGATGAGGCGTGACCGCCTGATCGGGCTCCGTTTCCTCGTGGCAATGCTTCCTTTCGCTTTCGCATACCCTTCGTATTCTCGCGCGGAGAAAAGTATTATCGATTCGTTGAAATCGGCCCGCGTGTGCTCGCATTAATAACAGACTGCCTTACCGCACGTCCAGCACGACCTCTGCCACTTATTTGTTAGTCGTTCTGATTCACCAATCTGTCTTTCTTTCTGCGTTTCCCTTACCATGGAAAGTCGAGGCATCGTCAACTTGAAACGGTATCGCATCATTGTCTCCTGATAAAAGTGTACCGCCCGGATGGACTGAAGCTTCTCACGCGCGCGCGCCTGCTTCCCTCGGGCTCTCGTTCTGCACCGGTTTCACGCCGGTTAACAGAATTTCCCAGGGGCTGGCATTAACATGAATGGCAACCTGCAAGTCAAATCGACTCTCGTCTACTGTTCAGGAAAAAACGCAGAACGATTTCTCTCCTTTTCGCACCGATTTCCCCGCTAGCTTTGTCTTATCGCCCTTATCTAATGTTTCGACACAACTACTCACGTCTTCCGATAGTCCTACGCATTAATTGTTAGAAAATACTTCTCTTTAGTGCTGGTTAGCTCGAGTGAGCGCGTGGGAGCGTTGTGACAGTGTCCTTTTTTAAATAGCACGTGCTTGGATGCCGATAAACAAGAACCGTACATAGTTATGTTATGGTAATCCGCGTGGCCTGGACATGCATACCGGATCGTAGAAGTAGTACTATTCATGTCTCCCTTGATTCATCATTGAGTTATGCGCTTTGTTTAACACCTATCGCACTGAATACGTATGCCCGAGTATAGGATGGATATCGTGCCACTTATAGCCCATCCAATTAAGAAGAAACGTTTTGGCAATTAGTTTGCGTAATGCGGTAGCGCACTTTTGCAGAGTAGAACAATCACATGATTGAAAGATATTGTGCTGACTGCTTTTTCTCATATGTTTTAGGCGATGTCAATGGCCGGGCATTGAAGTTCTCGAGGGCTGACTGGAGAGGAATCTAGTCGCACTCATCCGCATCACCACCGAGGTATCAGCCAGTTCACACACACGAGGATCATGAAAATGGTGCTGTCTCAACGTCAGAGGGAGGAGTTGTAAGTCATTATTTTGTGACGCATTATCTTACAGCAGCAGTACGAGCATTATTTCACAAATCGGTTGGAATTAAGTTGTACTGAATCGGTTTCCTCCAGAGAAACTTATATTTCTGATGCTCACTCTCCTTGGCTTCTTACAGCCTCGCAAAAAAAAAAAAACAGGCCAGCAAAGAAGTCAATTATAGTGATTTCACGGTACCTAGTAGCGAGTGGATTCGCCATTATAGATCGAACTCTTCTACATGGAAACGTGATCCTCAGGAACAACTTTTTGCATAACTTTCTTTACGAAAGCGCAACGGTTTTTCTTTTCTCTCCCTTCTCTTTTACTACGTTCGATTTATAAGAATCGGAAAAAGCGCCCCGCTTCTAGCGCTAGCTATAGATCCTAGTGACGCACGTATGCCGCCCACAGTAATTCATTCTCATACGATTGACGCTCGTAGGAAATGCGCTGCTTACATAGATTGTCATCAAATTCTAGATTCATGCCGCGGGCAATTACTCCCGGCGGCCGATGCGTTTCCACGCTCGGCGACTACGCTTTAAATCGCTCATATCTGCCTAAGCATCGATGCGCAAAAGGGGTTGCAAATACTTGCGTGCCGTCTGGGACTGGATCAATCGGGGAAAGATACCGGGTTTCCCCTATTGAACCCCGGTGCCATTACACTTCGCAGTTACGCTTTCGAAATCGCTGACGAGCCGCCGTCGCCGCCGCCGCGCGCTGAATCAACTTGGTTCGCGTGTTGCGCCGGCATCGCGACCCCATTCGCCCCGACATAAAACTTCATATTTCCCTGCTGCTTTCCGCCAGCTGTTTATGCAACGGCGAGAGCGCACTCTCTTCCTACTCCAATTTCAAATTCGGGACAAGCGCTTTCATCATCTTATGCAATTAGTTGAGTCACCCTTCAGCGACTGACCTCCCCTGCTTGCGGGGAAGCTTTTCTGCATAGTGATGAATGTCAGTAACAAGCTATCGTACTTGGTATTTCCAGTTTGGCCGTGAAGCAGCCGTTAACGGTGATATTCGATACAATGAAGCACACAGTCGTTGTCTCCTTACGAGCAGCCTGTCCCTCGGCGAATACTGAAACAGGGCGGCATCGATTGCACCCTCGATCGATGCCGAGCAATAGCTCTGACGTCAGATTAGTCGCGGATCGACCATTGGGGAGGGTGGTGCGAGTCGAGCCGGTGTCGCACGGGCCAAGGGGGTGTAGCTGCTGGCTGCAAGGGTGGAGGGTTGCTCTCGAGCACGCGCGAACTCGCCGGTCGATAACGCGCTCGACTCGCTGTGGCCCTTGGAGCAACTCATGCGAAAGAGAAAGCGTGACACACGCGAACGCAGTGGGAATGAGGGGTTGCGTTTTGCCAAATCGAACCTAGCGACATATGAAGAGGGTTGAAGTTTACGCCGGCCAGACGATAAATGTATTTCAGACAGTTCGAGTAATAAGGATGAGAGAGAAGCAATTGTCCATAGTAATCATATTAGAAGAGTTCTCGTAGATATAGAATTACATTTGCTCGCAGGGGTGTCCACCACACCTCTCTCGAAAGGCTTCGGGACCTTCGGGGTTCGTTCTATTTAGGCTCACGGTTTCAAGGTAGACAAAACGATCGTCTATCAGCTCAATGACTCATAACAATCCACCCCTCTGCTCTTCTCAGTATTTCGTAATTGCTCTGGCTCTTATTCCCCTACGTCTGTTCCGAGATGAAAATAGGAAAGATGTGAGGCTCTCGAGGGAGGGGCAGTATCGATCGGTAAATGCTCTCTTGCTGCAGCAAAACCCTGCTTCTTCTAGCACCGAACGTATACTCCAAGTATCAAGTACCACCTTATTCGTAATATACTATGTTCTTAAGAAGACCGTGTCCTCCTGACCCTATCTCCACTGTTTTCTACTTGTCTTGCCTGATTGGTCTTGATCACGTATTATAGGGTGAAAGTATCTTCCAGACCTTTACTGATCTAAATGAAAAGCATGACGAACCGAGGAGTTTATAGTTATCACATTAATGTACCTACAACATTGTCTCGCTTTAATAACACGTAGACTGTGTCAGCTCCTTGTTATTATGTCTTCCCAAGGGAAAGTCTGTTTTTCTCGTTGCACTTATCGACAGGAGAAAGGGGGCTCATGTTTTATGCAGAAATACGACGAATATAACCGTTGCTCTTGTTCTTCAATGATGTTTCGATAAAGCACATGTTTAAAGTGATCGAAGGTCGTAACACAGGTTTGCCGCTCTTGCATGTACATGTTAGAATTAATCATTGACCGTCAGATAGTTTTTCCGATTGGATTTAGAAAGTGGAAGGTACCTGTTTTCTCGGACGTGCCAGCTTAACTAGTGGTTTGTCAGTTTACGTACTATTAAGTGAACATCGGGTGTACGTTGTATCGTAAATCGGGCTTGCGGTAAATTTTGCCACCGCACATTGACTACTTATTCGAGCAGATGTAGACGGGGTCAAATTGTTTATTTGATCGTGACTCGCACACACTTTCATGGGAGGGGAACTCGTAGTACACCTCCGCACTCGCTGTCTTCTGCAATGGGAAACCTTATATCTCGCGTTATACGTGATACTCGTTGGCGGGTGCAGTGCTGAAGTAAATGTAAAAAGAGTGGCTAAAGAGGCCAGGAAGAGATCGTTGTCTCCGTATATGTGCGGAAGGCACGGCTACGCTGCCTCAATGACCCTTGATGCACCTGGGTTCAGGGAGACACGAGAGTTTCGAGACACAATATAACGCAAAGTACTATTAACACACACCTCCGGATACTTCACTTTATCTTGCGTCATGCTCACTTCACCCTTGACCTATCAAATTATGCGAAAGACAGATTCTCAAGGTAGATTCCATCCATATTTACCAAATGATCGAAGTCTTCTTCCCCAGGATTGATTTATTATCGAATATATTCCATGGAATGTAATTTCATTGTGTGAAAAGAAATTTCGCCTCAATTTCATTAGCAATACGAAGATCGATACTCTTCCGCAGAAATTACGGCTACCTTTGTAATACAAGATGAGCGGGGATCGTTGGTCTTGGTCGAGTGAAAGGTTTCGAACGGATAGGCGAAGCGAGTGGAAAAAAAAAGATTGTATCGTTCGATTGTGGATTCCTTGATTCGACTCCCTCGGTATTCGAATGCTGCGAAACAAAACTCACAATGCAATGCGATAATTTGCAAGTGTACTATCACGCGGAGTCAGGTGAATAGAGATGAACGGCCGACTTACAGCCTTTCACCCTAGTATAGCTCTGCCCGACTTTCAGCCTGCTTCCCACGTATTCAACCTGTGGCCCCTATTGTATCAGCGAATATCTCGCTATCTGCCCACATTATAAGTGATCAGTGAAATGTCATCTTCCGTAAATACAGACGCTTCAATGGTAGAGCTAGTGGCAGTAGGCATTCCACGCTTAGCGGGATTAGAAAATGCTTGGGAACTTGTTAATACCGAGAACACCTGAGCCTATTGAGACTATGGATATGTGGTTCTCAGGAGCTTGTAATGACTCCCTGGCATTAATAATTACTGCCTGTTGCGGGCCATAATGTACCGTCTAATTAGAAACGGTATTTAGGTGCCTAACTCCTTCAAGGGTTATCATTCTCGACTTCCATAAGAAAATTACGTGCTGTAATGATTTCATCACATTAATTACAACGCGATCCGCGTGTGCCTGCAGAAATAAGGCGATCGCAGACTATCTCAGTACCAATGGCTATCAAGATGCACTGGAGGCATTCAAGAAAGAGGCCGATATGCCTGGGGAGGTCGAAAGAAAATACGGTGGATTACTCGAGAAGAAGTGGACATCCGTTATACGGCTTCAGAAGAAGGTAGACTAATGATGCTAGATCGATCATTAATGATGTTTTGGGGGTGACATGATCAATGCACATCTGATTTGACTGCTTTGTGAATAACAGGTAATGGAATTGGAGTCAAAGCTCTCAGAAGCAGAAAAAGAGTTCATTGAAGGAGCACCAACACGCAGTAAAAGATCACCATCCGAATGGATTCCAAGACCGCCAGAGAAATTCACTCTTACTGGGCACAGAGCACCCATAAACAGAGTTATTTTCCACCCGGTTTTTAGTCTTATAGTGTCTGCAAGTGAAGATGCCACTATTAAGGTGAGATGACAAGTTGTCTGTGAGAAACTAGACGCGGTCCGCATTATTTACGAGTGTGACTAAAGAATATTTATTTACCACTTAAAGGTGTGGGACTTTGAAAGCGGAGAATTTGAACGAACAATGAAAGGACACACCGACAGTGTACAGGACGTTGCTTTCGATGTCTCTGGGAAATTATTAGTCTCCTGCAGTGCAGATATGTCTATTAAATTATGGGACTTTCATCAGTCATTCGCATGCGTGAAAACTATGCACGGGCATGACCACAGTGTAAGCTCTGTCGCATTTGTGCCACAAGGTGACTTCGTTGTGAGCGCCTCTAGAGATAAGACCATAAAAATCTGGGAAGTGGCGACAGGATATTGTGTCAAGACACTAACCGGTCATAGAGAATGGGTAAGAATGGCCCGCGTAAGTCCCTGTGGTGAATTAATCGCCAGCTGCTCAAACGACCAAACGGTGCGGGTATGGCACGTAGCAACAAAGGAAACGAAGGTAATGTTGATCGGAAGTTGATGTTAAGTAATGTTCTATAAAATGAGAGACTAGAAAATAATGAAGAACATTTATATATTCGAAAGGTTGAATTGAGAGACCACGACCATGTGGTAGAATGCATTGCATGGGCACCTGACTCTGCAAGAGCATCAATTAATGCAGCAGCAGGGGCAGACAATAAAGGTGCCCACGAGGGACCATTCCTCGCATCCGGATCGCGAGATAAGGTAATTCGTGTATGGGACGTCGGTGCCGGTGTTTGTCTCTTCAGCCTTCTTGGACATGACAACTGGGTACGTGGCATCGTCTTCCACCCTGGTGGTAAATTCATCGTCAGTGCCTCTGACGACAAGACACTGCGAGTTTGGGACACACGCAACAAGCGAGCGATGAAGACCCTTGAAGCGCACGTTCACTTTTGCACATCCGTTGGTAAGCAGCTGCATGATATTACGTGCCATATGCCAATATATGTTATACTTATCACACCTTCTTACGGTATCACTTGAACAATGGTTTTAAAACGTATAAAATTATTATGGTAGTGATGGTGTGGGCTACGGATTGGGGAATTAACATATGGTTTTCAGATTTTCACAAGAGTCACCCCTACGTGGTCACGGGTAGTGTTGATCAAACGGTCAAGATCTGGGAGTGCCGCTAGTCACCGAATTTTAGGGTTTCGTTGAAACTACGTCTAAAAGAAAAATGGAGAGGAACGATGAACGCGCGTCCAATTTTATGGGAACGGCCGAAAGAGTAAGCTGCTACAAAAGCTATCGTACATACTATTATTAATATTAATATTATTATACACACATAAACACGTATGGTTAAGAGCTCTTTAATTAATTTATAATAAAGTATAATTAGTAATTATTAATATTATGAATCGTTTTATGGTAATGAACTGCACTATTCGAGGAGAGTGAGTCAAGATTGTTGTAAAAATTCGTCGGGCGAGGGGGACATTGCCATATTTTTTGTCCTGTTAATTCTAATTATAACGATGAGCTTTAACGCTATTATTCTTTCTACATATGCTCTAGAAAGACATACATGCTCACGATATTTAGTTGGACACATTCGGTTCAAGCAATTTAAAGCATATATTTTTGTATTATTTTTCTTCTTTTTAGAAATTATATAGTGAATTATGTTAAAGTAAGTAAAACAAATTCAAATTTATAGTTTACATTTTAGGAGACTCGTGTATGTCTGTCTAGGGTGGAGGGAATCTTTTTGCATGAACTTATATTTCCAGCTGGAATGGCTTAATGATTTCGTGCAGCGTAAACTCTTTTCACACGATTCGTGGTGTATCCCCTTACTCAATTTCGGGATGATAGAGAACGATATAGCTTGGACAGCGTTTGTATCGTCCTCCTCGGTATTGATCTTAACCACTTATGAGGAATCTCTTCGGTGGTGGCGAAAATATTTTGTCTGTGACGTCACCAGTGGAATTTCGGAAATTGTTTCACTCCCCTTTCTCGCATGCTCTCCTCGGGTGTTTTTTAAAATTTTAAAGAAAATGATGCTGCTCCTTCTCTACCAATATGCATAAACGAAACAAACCGTGCAGCATCGCATACCACGCTAAATACAACGTACTGAACATCAACAATTATCTAACGCTGGTTCGAGAGTATTGTAGTAGGTAATATATTATCCTACCCTGCTGCAAGTTCTTCTATGAACGAAAACCACTACACTAGATATACCGTGTAAAATAAATTGAATGCTGTGAGTGGATAGATATTGATATATTATCGGGTATTCTGAATTGGAATGAAGGAATGTTTCCGTTTCGTACCAGCAGTTTCATCGATAGCTTGGTACTATTGAGCTAGCCATTATGCGCTATCTGTCCGCTTGCCGCATTTAATTTAGTACTGCATATATCTATGTATTTGCGTAACATAAATACCATCAAGAAGAATACCTGAAAATCTGGGTTATTTACTTGACATCTGAAAGAGTCTGGCAAAAATCAGAGACATTTCTTCCGTGGATCTTTCGTTACAACGCAAATTGGGGCAGTATAATTCTGATTCGCAATCGGAGTATACTAAAAAGCAAAAGATCGAATTTTGAAAATTGGCTCCCGCCAGTGCTTGGCGTCCAATGAACGTGCATTATTAATAATAATTCTAAAATAGGGTCAGCCGAACAGCGTAAGAGAAAACGTGCAGCATTCGCCCCCCGGCTGATCGAACCTATTAATTGTAACACGTACTTGTATGGAAGTTTTACGGCGCATAACACATTGTGTGGGTTCCAAAATGTGAGGTACTAGTTGTATTCTTAGTTCTAACTACTACTATTAGCGGTAGTGCAGTAATAACGTAGACAAACGAAGGAAAACGAGAAAATAACAGGAATACGTGTGAACCGTTGATCGACACGCGACTGGAACACATTTTCATTAATATATTTGCACACGTGCATACAGAGACGTGCAATTTGCAGATCATTACGATAATGCTTAATTAAGGGTGATTTTTCAAACAGTATACTATTGTCTGCTACCTTTTCCTACTGTTTCTCCCTTGTTCAGCCTTCAGCCAGGTAAACCACCCAGGAAAAATGCCCCTCGATTAATGTGGTACTAAATTATTTTGAAGAATAATAAATGAAGTTGTCACTGATTCGCTGAATCATTCTGCTATATTACCTGTATTTCACATTGTTTTATTTGATACATTTGCAATAAACTGCACAGAGGTATCATCAAATAGCACATTGTTGTACCACGTTTCAACAGATTTTTCTTTTCCAAGTTGTAAACGCCAAAAAGTGGGAGGGGCAAAAATGATTCTCGACGTATGTCGGGTGAAACTTCCTTTGGATATTGATTTACGAAGGAAGGATGATTTTCAATCGATTTTCCCTTGTGGCAGCGATATACTCGTTTTTTCCTAATAGTACGTGTACAAATGGGATATTATTTTTGAAATTGGAATCATTATAAATCGGCCCCGAAACTGTTTCCAATTTCAATAGTGGTAGTTTTGCCAACGTTCCGAGCTTTGCACGACTGTACAAACGTCCGACTTACCCTACGAATTTTAACTTCATTTAAGATCTTTTGTTGTACAGATAATTTACTCTTACAAAGGCGGATAGTCGGATAAATGCGTTATAGTTTCAGCAGCGGGTTAAGCGTTAATTTTAAGTGATAGTTTTGCAATATGTTAGATACATATACTATAAAGTTACGCGCATGACAGTATTTTACATTATAATAGAAAGAGACAGAAAGAGGATTATTAGTCGTACATTATTGTAATTAAGAAACCGAACTACGAAGACAGGAAAATCGCATACCAAACACGCACGATGTTCGTGTTTATACGTAGGTATCGTAATAAAAGTTATAACGTAGCTGCTTTCATAATTACGTAGCATTTGCTTCACTTGCTTGCATTTTCTACCTGCATCTGACATCACACTAACGACAACTAAGTAGAATAATAATAATAAAGTGCTTATCGATTCATTATCGATTTATTATCCTCGAGCAAATGTTATGAATTGTTATAGAACAATATGAAATCAATCATCGTAAAAGTAGCCAACATGCGAATCTAAATAAGAGGAATTTAGAAAATTCCTGATTATTACCGCGGGGACTAAAGGTTTTTTTTGGTAGGAAAGAGGTTAAATTCCTATGTAAAGTCGGCTTGGTATTTACAAGCCACTTGGTAAATTGAAAAATTCCACTATACCTGACAAAATAGTAGGGTAGATCCTTAGATCCAAATATTCAGGAAATCTTAGCACAATTTATCACGCTTCGACTTTTCTCCTTTGGTAATAGAAGATGTCTACAATACCGGTGTAATGGCAAAATTCAAACAGTTGAAGTGCTAAAAGTACACAGTCCACAGAATCCCCGCAACAGTGTAGTTCGCGACGCGATCGGTTATGATCTATTGTGATCACAGTGTAGTGATTCTGTGTGATCGAATGATCGATACCGAGCATCAGCAGTCAACTTCCAGTGACTCTTTCTGTTTGAGTTCACACAATTATCTTCTTTCCACAAGATTGACACGATTTAAAGGGAAATATTGCCCTGGCCGAGTAGATCCTATCAGTTTTCAGTCAAGACGAATCAATCGCGATATGGGTTAGTGCGCACTATATAATCTCGGTGGAAATTTGTCGAGGCAATTTAGGACGCACAAGCGATTACCTTCCTAGTGCAATTACACTTGCGACAACAGACATGACCGGCGACGAACAAATGCCCCTGACTTTGCCGGATACGCAAGATGCGGATGCAGTGGCCCTGACGCAAAGTCAGGACTTACCTTGCTCTCAATCCCAACAGAAACGCCTCATCTGGGGACGACTATGTCCTGCCAAGTTACCGTTCAAGACAATGGGTATGAATATGTTTAAGAGTTTCATTTTAATGGATTGTTGCCCCAGTCGGAAAAGCCTTAATTATGATAGATCAAACCTTTGTTTTAAAGAACTTGTATACCAGATCCTTTTTGACATAGTTTCCCACTCATTTAGTAAAGAGACAAATGTGTATACTTTTTAACAGAATTGACAAAAGACGTATATACTTTGGGAAGGTCCGAATCATGCGACATTTGTGTAACTACTAACGAGCTTAAGCCTAAATGGCTAGGCGTTATGAGCAAGGTCCACTTTAGAATAACTAGAGAGTTTATTAACAATGACACAAACAACTATGTTGTTTATTTAGAAGATTTGAGTCAGAATGGGACATTCATTAATAAGAAGAAGATAGGGAAAGGGAACAAAGTAGTATTAGAGAGCAATGACGTCGTATCTTTGGCACAGCCAGTAGTGCAAGGTACAGTATGATTGTCAAAGGGTATTATGAAGTACAGAAACTTTAGCTCTTTTTTAAGTATCTATCTTTAATAGTCTATGTGTACATGAGTACTAAGGCATTCGAGACCAATGACCTTCCTCTGGAATTAAGAAGCAAATATGCAGTCTCCCATAAACTTGGCTCTGGTGCATGTGGAGAAGTAAAGTTAGTTTTTTCAAAAATTGGATGTAAGAGATTTGCCATGAAGACCATAATGAAAATGAGTGGAGGTACTAATGGGCATAAGCATCCACTGAATGATCCGGAGAAAGTTATGAACGAAGTACAGATTCTAAAAGCATTAAAGCATGTAAGATTCTATTTGGTATTGACATAAAATTTAGCTTTGATATGTTATTAATGGATGGACAAAATTTTGGGTGCAGCCAAATATAATTATGATGGAAGAAATCGTTGACACGCCAAAGGCGGTATATATAGTTCTAGAGCTAATGGAGGGAGGAGAACTATTCGATAGAATAAGAAGTAGGGGCAAATTGTCTGAAAGGTCTGCAAAAATAATATTTTATCAAGTAGTACTAGCAGTTCATTATCTTCATGAACGTGGCATCACGCACAGGGATTTGAAGGTAATTTCTTCTTTTTCCAATCAAAGATTCCTTCAAATCTTCCCAATAATGAACAACTATGTGCGCCTACTTTGCAGCCAGAAAACATTTTACTGGCAAATAATTTGGACAATACAGTAGCGAAAGTATCAGATTTTGGGCTTTCAAAATTAGTTGACACTCAGACTATGATGAAAACATTTTGCGGTACACCAATGTATGTGGCACCAGAGATATTGTCGACAATGGGACGGGGCTCCTACACGAGTCAAGTATGTTAAATAAATTACATACAACAGATATTGCTTAAAAATACATTCAATTCGAAATTTTACTTGTTTTTGAAATAGGTAGATGTTTGGAGTTTAGGCGTGATATTGTATGTTTGTTTGAGTGGAACTGTTCCATTCAATTGCAGAAACAAACAAATGAGTTTGCAAGATCAGATCCAAAGAGGTTATTACAGTTTCCCTGAATCGAAATTCGGCAATATATCGCCAAAAGCTATAGATTTGGTACGTTTCTCCCATCGATTCCATGTATTACATGGACTGATTTACAAAATTAATTACAATTTCCTTTTAGATTAAGCGAATGATGACCGTAAATCCAAAGAGACGGGTAACAATAACGCAAATTATGTTGCATCCCTGGTTACAAGATCGTGAATTACACGATGCTATAGATATATTGATTTCTAAGGAGGATGATGAAAATATTCCACCTCTCAATCATTTCAGAAATAGCGAATACGATAAAGAAACTTTTCGTGGGCCACCAAAAAGAGTCAAAATATAAGAAACATTGACGTGGAGGCGACTGTTCTTTTTTTTAGACTCTTCTGCCACCAATTTATGGCAAAGAAATTATTATGTTTTCCTTTCTTTTCAGATACGATTATATGTATACATATGTCCAATGTTATAACTTTTAGTTGATCTGTTTAGTAATGTCGCGCTTGAAGTGTTCAAACGTGTTTAGTTAAGCATAATACTATTTATTCCCTTCTGCACCACATTTCATGGTAACTGAAGAGAGAAATTAGTTATAAGCTTTCTTGGAATGATTTTAACATAACAACTGACAATCCTGTGATTAAAAACCATTTCGATTTTTCTTTCACGGATATTATTGCCCAAAACGAATTATTAGAAAAGTCATGGGCCTTATAATAATTATGGAAAAGTCTGAGTTACAGAAATTTTGTACCTGTGTATACCTGCTCATTAAAGATATTATTGTTATTTTCTTATTTTACGCCTTGGTTAATGTCTTTACTGATATACTGTCCTATTTCATAGTACTTCATATTATTTATATTATGCCAATAACAAGATATGGTACTCATGATTTTATAAACATTTACAGGCAGAACCAAAAGACAGCTAAATTAAAATATTTTTGTTTCATGCTTATTCCTTTCTACAAAGCTTGACTTCACTTTCTTCCCGACAAGGTTTGGGAAGAAGTGTGTCCATCTCCGGTGGTCGCTTCTTCTTCAACCCGGCTAACAAGCGTTTTATTTGTGCTATCGCCTTACCAGGATTCAGACCCTTATAAAAATCGTAGTATCAGGTATTCTGGCATAATTCCAAACCATACGCAAAGTCGTGAACTTACTTTGGGACACGTTTTTGTGCAATTGAAGATTGTGTGACACCTATAAACGGAGTAAAAGTCGCGCAACTTACTGAGTCTATCGCGGTGTTCCATATCGCGCGAGTCTATTATCCATCTGTAAGCCTTTAACACTTTACGTTTTAATCACCAAGTTTCAATATGTTAAAAGTATCTTTTATATAACATCGTACTTGTAAAAGTGCTGCAGGTCCTAAATATTTATCGCCAAGCCACCAGTACGGTGGACAAGAGAACGTACAGCATCCACAAAGTATACACTCGTATAAACCATCGAGCTTGTCCCTATCCAGCGGACTTTGCCGAATCTGCCGTAAACCGACATACTGTTCCTCTCCTGGACGTTTCAGATAAGGGTCAATGGCTTTGTAATGATCGAAAAATTGTTGCATATCAGGAATAAGGTCCCTGATGATGTAGGCATGCGGTAAGGGATATATGATTAAGGGCTTGTTGGACTGTGGTATTTTCCTATAAAGAAATGGAAACTGTCTAGTAGCATAGAAGGACTAGGGATCTAAAGTCCTTGCATATGTTACGTCCTTTGGACATAAAACAGCTACTATTAGATTTCCGCATTACGTGATGCATGCCAGTGTATTGACACCATTTATATTCATCGCGCAGCTGCCACAAATTCCTTCTCGACATGATCTTCGATAGGAGAGGGTGGGATCATGCTGAGACTTTATTAGGGCCAACACGTCCAATACCATGGTACCACATTTATTTAAATCCACGCTGAACTGCTGCACGTATGGCTTCACTTTTGGCTTCTCTGGATTCCATCGATACACACGAACAGTTAGCAGCTTCGGCGGTGGTTTTGGTTTCACCTGATGGAAATTCAGGCGCATCGTATTTACAAGTTCTATGAACGCTCTAAAAAATCCTTAACGTTATGTCGAAGTGTATTATAACTAACGTCTAGTGGCAATTTGCATTCTTTAACGTCAGTAAACTCTGCTGCTAGGCGAGTCTTTGCATCTGGCTCGACGGGTTGCTTTGCGGATAGCAAGAATTGCAACCCGAACTGACGATTAATTTGACACCTGTTTTGATGTAAAAGCAAAAATCCATAGGATTTTAAAAACATACTAAATCTTCAGTCAAAAACTTTCTTAGACGAATCTTCTGTCTTTTCCTAATGCGCTTCACATTTTCGTTTGACTACGTTCTCGTATTTCATCGCTGAAAAGATGCGATAACAAAACGTCGTCGAAAGAAGGAACTTCATGACCTTCTAAAATTCTTGTCATAATAGTTTTTATTCCTATCGGCCGGCTTGATCGAAATATAATCCTTTTCAGCGATTAAGATCGCAAGTGACATCTAATAAAATTCGGGTATTTTCCTAAGATGCGATTTACGCCTTATCGTATCTTATCCACTTGTCGATTGGATATTTTGTTCTGATGGCAATGATACTTAATAGTAAATTCTTTCAGGAATCGGCTTATTAATGTAATAATATTATTGAGATGTATTTATTGTTACTGCTTTGGAAGTATATCTGCGACTAACACACGAAGAACGGGACGAAGCGCGCAAGATAAGAAAACTGACGCAGATGACCTAACGACCGACCAGTAATCTTCAATCGAATGTATTACAGAAAGCTCACGAAAACTCCATCAGACTGTACTTTTTAGTGATGATATAGCTTTTCAACGATAATATTATTGACCACATATTCACAGGGTCAGACTTACAATACCGTCGAACACACTATATGATTATCGCTGTTTCTATAAAGAGGATTTTCCTAGATAAACATAATTTAAGTGAGAACAATTATAGATGGAATTAGTTAAGAGACTTTGTGACTAATGTAATCCTAATTCATTATTCTTGTACTTCTATACTAGAAAATGTTGCTGCTTGAATGTCGGCGAGTGGAAAAGATACTCTTCGAGTTCAAGGGTCATCAGTCACAACACACGGGTTATGACGAATTATCCCCCGCGAAGAGTGCTTTTCTATATCGAGTATCTCGTGCTTACGCAAAGACGTGATCGTTAATAAACACCTATTAAGTCTTCGCCTCCAGATTCCATGGCCAGTAATGCGTGCACGACCGGCCGCTAACGTGACTCGTTCTTGTCTCTCATATACATACCTGTTGCTTCAAACACGTTTTTAAACACGCGGGTGCAGTGCTGAAAAAAGTGTGCATATTTCATTGGATTCACTGACCACACAATATTAGGTAAATTATAGTGCATACTAATTTTCGAGTGCATTTGAATAGTTCAGCTTTAATTTAATGGGATAGACCGGTTCGTGCCGGTCTTGGAAGAGATCGGAATCATTCAAGAAAAAGATGAATGCATGCTTTGTATTACATTTATTTTCAATGTCACAATTTATTAAGTATGTCTCTTTAAACACCCTTTTGTATACATGAGTTGTCAATAATCTTGTTTACAGTAAACATTTCTAATAAAAGTGTGGATAGAACTCTTTTCTATGGAATACACCGAGGTTATAGCTATCTTTGGACTTTTTTTTTTGGGCTTCGGCATTCACTTCTAGCTGGGACTTACCACGTTCAAGAGAATTGTTTCAGGAGTATCTTATTCACGTCTTACAATTATTTCTAGTATAAAATGGAACATACGATCCTTGTTATTGGAGGCGGCGGCAGAGAACATGCTATTACCTGGAAACTGGCGCAATCTCCACATGTAATTTATCTCACACGAATATTCAATGAAAGATCGAAAATTATGCACTTTGATTCTCATACAAGTTGATCTTTTAATTTAGGTGAAAAAGATATACGTCGCACCAGGAAATTGCGGTATTGCGGCATTAGAGAAAGTTTCTTTAGTGAACATAAATATAAAAAGTAACAAGGTATAGTTCGGGACTATCATAACACGTATGATAATAACCATTCTTTGTTACTTACTGTATTTATTTATTAGGAAGTTGCAAACTGGAGCAAAGAAAACCAAATAGACTTGGTAGTTGTGGGCCCGGAAGATTATTTGGCAAATGGAGTGGCTGATGAGTTAAAAAGTGTGGGGATAAAATGCTTCGGCCCCCAGAAAGAAGCTGCTCGGATAGAAGCAGATAAAGATTGGGCAAAACAGTTTATGGATAGGCACAATATACCGACTGCAAAGTGGAAAGGCTTTACTACAGCAAAAGATGCCAAACACTTTGTGACAAAGTATGTATCTAACTACACTAAGTTGTATAATATAGCAGATATCATTGCGTTATCTTTCTCACTGTTTATTACAGTGCACCATTCTCAGCCCTTGTTGTAAAGGCATCCGGCTTAGCAGCTGGCAAAGGTGTTATTGTAGCCAAAGATCAGGATGAAGCTTGTAAAGCTATAGATGAAATCTTGACTGACAAGAAGTTTGGAAATGCTGGAGAGTCTGTTGTTGTTGAGGAACTATTAGAAGGAGAGGAAGTTTCAGTTCTAGCATTCGCAGATGGTACTTTTGTAAATCTTTGATTGTAGCAGCATTAAAAACAATATTGTATTGACATTTTTATGTTTAAAGGAAAAACTGTGGTGCCAATGGCTCCAGCCCAAGATCATAAAAGAATATTTAATGGAGACATGGGACCAAATACTGGTGGAATGGGAGCATATTGTCCTTGTCCTTTATTAGATGCGGCAGATTATGAAGCAGTTAAAATCAATGTACTCCAGAGAGCTGTTGATGGCCTTAGGAAAGAGAACATACCATTTGTTGGTACGCATAATAATTTTATATATAATAAGGTTGTTAATAATTAGGATCTTCATTCAAAATACAATTTCTTTCTGATTATTGTAGGAGTTTTGTATGCTGGACTAATGTTAACTAAGGATGGACCAAAGGTTTTGGAGTTCAATTGTAGATTTGGGGATCCAGAGACGCAAGTAGTATTACCTCTACTCAAGTCGGATTTATTTACTGTTATGAAGGTATTGTAATTCAGTATTCCACTGCTTTATAATCAGTTTGGTTGTATGTTATACAATATAATAAATTTCCATACAGGCTTGCTGTGATGGCACTCTGAGTAAAACAAACATTTCATGGGAAGAGGGTGTATTTGCAGCAGGAGTTATTTTGGCATCTCGCGGGTATCCAGCATCATCATCTAAAGGTCAAGTTATCACAGGCGTTGATGATGTATTACGCAAACAAGGCCACTTTGTTTTCCATAGTGGAACAAACATGTCTCCGCAAGGAGAACTACTTACAAATGGTAAGTTCGCCTAATTACCTAGATTATTTTTCTATAACATGTTTCTAACATTTTTCAGCATTTTTTTTGTACTTTTCTTTACAGGTGGACGAGTTTTAATCACAGTGAATATTGCACCTTCATTAGCTCTCGCGGCAGCAAATGCAACGCAAGCTGCAAGAAGTGTATCGTTTGAGGGCAAACAATTCCGTACAGATATAGCTCACAAAGGGATATCAAGGTATAAGACTATTATTCACAGCAGCAAGTGGATTTTTTATGCCCAACCCTAATTTGTAGGTCAATTTTACGGCACGGTCGATTGACATACAAAAGTAGCGGCGTTGACATAGAAGCTGGAGATTCTTTGGTGTCCGCAATCAAGCCTGCTACAAGTTCAACCAAGCGAGCAGGTGTCATGGGTTCTATTGGAAGTTTTGGAGGTTTATTTGATACAAAAGCTGCGGGATACACCGACCCGATTTTAGTATCAGGAACCGATGGTGTTGGAACTAAACTTAAGGCATGAATTTATTTTCCCCCTTCTGATCATTTTCAAATCATTATTACATATTATTTCTACAACTTAAAATTTCCTTAACAGATAGCTTTCGAGTGCAATAAACATGATACAGTGGGCATAGACTTAGTAGCGATGTGTGTAAACGATGTGCTGGCACATGGAGCAGAAGCATTGTTTTTCCTTGACTATTTTGCTTGCGGTCATTTGGATGTTAAAGTCGCAACTAATGTTATAAACGGCATAAGCGAAGGATGCCGAAGAGCTGGTTGTGCTTTGGTAAAAAAAACATCACTTTAAACATTACTAATTTTTATTTCTCAAAATAAAAGTTATATACATATTTTGTTTAGGTCGGCGGTGAAACGGCTGAAATGCCAGACATGTATTCCAACGGAGAGTACGATCTCGCAGGATTTGCCGTAGGTGCTGTTGAAAGACAGGATATTCTTCCTCGCATAAATACCATCAAAAGTGGTGACATAGTAATCGGACTCCCATCAAGTGGAGTTCACAGCAATGGGTTCAGTCTAGTACGGAAAATTTTAAAATTGGCAAATAAGAAATATTCTGACATTGCACCGTTCTCCGATACTAATCAAACTATTGGTACTGCACAACTTTATAGATATAAAATGTAGTTTATTTATCTTTCTAATTTATTAATTTCATTTCAGGTGAAGTACTCTTAGAGCCGACAAAAATTTACGTCAAAGGTGTAGTACCGACCTTAAGAACAAACTTGGTAAAAGCCTTCGCTCATATTACAGGCGGAGGTCTCACCGAAAACATACCTAGAGTACTTCCAAAAGATTTAGGAGTAGTATTAGATGCTCAGAAATGGAAAATTTTGTCCGTTTTCGGATGGTTAGCGGCCATCGGTAAGGAACTATTCAGAAGAATTCTATTACTCAATAATTTGGTATTGCTCACTTGATTTTATTACAGGAGGAGTAAGCGAAGAAGAAATGCTTAGAACATTCAATTGTGGAATAGGAGCAATTCTAATTTGTTCAGCAGAACATAAAGATGTAGTTTTGAAGAAACTGGAGTCAGAGAATGCGATTGTTATCGGACATGTAAAAGAATATACAAGTATGTTCAACTTATACTTTCGAAAAATGATGCAGAGGTTTTTATTACAATGCATTTCTCAGGTGGTCAGCCGAAAGTACATGTTAAAAACTTCGAACAAGCAATGGAAATTGAAATGAAACGTCATGTACCTGAATTAGTTTCGAGACTTAGTAAACCCCTTAGGAAGGTGGGTGTACTTATATCCGGAAGTGGAACAAATCTTCAGGCCCTTATTAATGCTACTCAAGATCCATCTCAACATATTGGAGCTGAGATAGTTCTAGTAATATCAAATAAGCCTAATGTTGAAGGCTTGAAGCGGGCAGAACGCGCAGGAATCAAAACAGTGGTAATTACTCTATATGGAAATCAAGTAGACACTTTGAACATACATCAGCCAATTAGATAACAACTATGAATTAATACTATGCATTAGGTAATAAAACACGCGGACTATCCAACACGAGAAGCATTTGACGCAGTAATGACTACTGAGTTAGATGCAGCAGGGGTTGAAATCATTTGCCTTGCTGGTTTCATGCGGATACTATCAGAGAGTTTCGTCAATCGATGGCGCGGTGCTCTCTTAAACGTGCATCCGTCCTTGTTACCTTCATTCAAGGGAGCCCAGGCTCATAAAGATGTATTAGCAGCTCGTGTTCGTGTTTCTGGATGTACAGTGCATTTCGTTGAGGTACGCAATACTCCATATTAAAAATACGGATCATGTTTTCTTTCGTTGCGTGCAATATGTCATACAATTGATTATAGTTCGACATCGATTCCGGAGCCATTATTGAGCAAGCAGTTGTACCAGTTTTGCCAGATGATACAGTTGAATCTTTGCAAGAGCGAGTGAAACTAGAGGAGCACCGTGTCTTCCCTCTAGCACTTAAACACTTAGCTACAGGGAGGATAACATTGAAAGAAGATAGAACAATTATGTGGAACTATTAAGTACTGAGATTATTATTAATAGTAATAGGCTATGTTGGAATTTATTTTTTACAATATTTACAAAGATATTACTATTTACACATTTATACTTGTTAAAAAAATGATTTTCCCGACAGTATTCTATGTACTTTTCCCTCCTATTATGGAACTTAGGAAATGAAATATATCATTGCCATGATGGGATTCAGAATGGGAATTCAGATTAGTAACAGATTGTTGAGGAACTTCCTTTGGAGGTACAGCTAGAGCTTCATTAGCCAGCACGTCTATTTGAACGTGGAGCATTTGTTTCTGCAGTATGGGTACTAGTAAATTATATTTATCTATTTTGTTATTTATTTTTTTAGTTGTATTTTGAAAGTCTTCTACTATATTACTCCAAGATGCTTCATCAGAGCCACTCAATGGTAGAGGACCGATATTATTGCGTGCCTTAGCTAACTCTTTACATAAATTTTCAGTTTCTTCCCTAATTTCCTTGGACAATTGTATCCACTCTGGGGTAAAGCCATTATCAATCAATACCTACGAGATTGTATATGATGAGATCATTGTATGCTTTGTCTGTATCAGTGCAATATTTACCTGGTTCAGTTTATGTGTGACAAAGTCAACATATGGATTCTGAGCATTTGCATTCTCCTTTAAAGGTTTACCCATTCCTTTCAGCTCACTAAATTCGCCTTTATTCATTGCTTCCTGAATTAAGTCTTCCACCAGTCGATCCATTCCAAATCGTGTTTTTATATCCTTGGCACGTTGCTTGTCCATTCCAACCAGTGTGTTTCGTTCTTCGGCTTGTAATTTTTGCAATCTGTGTTCCATTACATTCTCAGCTGCCCGTTGAGCTCTTTGAATGGTATGCAGCTTCTGTCTTTTGCTGGGTGTTCCTATTCCAATATCGTAAGTCAAATAATGACGATGCTGCGGTGCTGTATGCTGAAAAATCGTCACATTAAATTTCCCAATTCTTAAGAATAATTTCTTTTAAGAACATACCTTAATGTCAAATTCCTCAGCATCCAATTGTGCCTCTTTCTCTCTCTGTTCAATTCTAAGCTTGCGAATTTGTCTGTATGCATTTTCAATCTGTAAGGATCGGCACAATTTCTTTTATCTTTAAAACATTACAAGGCTTATGTAGAAAGCAGCATTAACTGAGAGTCGTATTCTACCTCGGAAAACCTAGTGGCATCTGCCTCTTGTGTTCCGCTATCGGGATGAAATTTTTTTGCGAGATGAACGAATGCTAATCTTATGGTTTCATCCTCAGAGTCTTCAGTTACTCCTAAGGTTTGATACCATTGCTGCAATAAAAGTTAACAAAGGGTAGATCAACTTTCTGTGCCAAAATGTCTTTGCAAATATAAGAAATATCGTGCACACCTTCGCAGCCTGTCGATGATTGAATCTGTTTAACAATAACAATTTGGAGTAAGGAATGCACGGCAAAGACAATAAAGTTGTCCCATTAATTCGAGAAACATTCAGCATGATTTGCCTGGATTACTGTAGATAACCCAAACGATACTATTTAATATTCTCCACGAGCTTAGACACAAATTTTAATCTCCGCTCCGTTTCTGTCCTATCGAATGAAAATGCGGAAGCATACGAAATAAACGTATTCCACTATCGTGACTCGCACGTTTGATTGCAAGGTTCCCTCGCAGTGTCACAGTTACGGAAGCGATACAAAGTTGCAGGATGCATTTTATTATTCTACTACGTGTTCGGGCGGATGGTGACCTTCAAAAGCGCATAGGACTGTTGATATACACAACAGCCACGTGATTATCGTTGCAGTCCAATCAGCTGTTCGACCGCTTGCAGCGCGGTGCATAGAGCGCAAGCAGTTGCCGAATTGTCGGTGGGGTCGGAGGAAATGCCGACGCCGACTTCCAGAGACTCCTAAATGTACCGTTAGAATTGTAAAGTCCAGTTACTTCTTGAACTGCTTATCCACTCTGCTGGTTAAGTAAAGTGCTGCATCTGCCATTCATTATCCTCCACGATAGTAGATCATTCGCACAGTGAAAGCGCGCACAGTGACGAAAGCCAATTGCCAATAGCTTTTTCGGAGTCGCAGCTCCACTTCGAGGTAACTTATAGAACGGGTATTCAATCGTTGCTTGATTGTTTCGGATATGTGAATTAGTTTGGTTGTTAAATACATTGTACTAATTCTGACAGATAATTCGGTCGCTCCGATATGAAGGGAAAGCCGGTGTAATCACAGCGGCGCTTCCAGAAACGGCTTCCAGATTGATAAAGTGTACTCATGCATAGAAAGGTGCACGAGCCTGGTGCTAGTAGAACTTTGCTTCGTTGGACGAGGCGGTGTGCAAAGAATTGACAAGTCATTATTTAAGGAAACAATAGGGAAATAGAATCCGCTGGTAGACGATTCAGTGTCTAATATATATAGAGCTCCCGGGGTGTGTGGGCAGACGCCACAGTTGGTTCTGGGTGGAAGAAAGAACATTACCGGTGATTCTAGAAAGGATATAAAGGTGTCATTAACACCGTAGGAGGTGGATGGGAATACAAGGAGATAGGAGGATGCCTGGTAGGAACGGGGCAGATGCGGCAACAGTTTATTGCTTCTGCTAAAACAGCAGATAAAATAGTGCACGCAAGCGCTACTGTGAATTTACAACATGGCGGAACGCAGGAAACTGAGGAAGCGCAAGGACGTAAGCATCGCATATGGCCAGGATTAGCTTCCGTTTAGTCAAACAGCACCGTGAGTTATCGCGATCGCACGTCCCGTGAAAAGTCAAGCCTGCTTTTTCCATTTGTGGTCTTCACTTCGGACACGCGTAAGCACGTGTCAGTGCCGATAATTATTTGTCGCCGCCAAGCTCGATCGGACGAATGACGTAGCGAGCACATTGCTCGATCTTTTCGTTCAAAGTTTTCCGCACAGCCTTCGAAATTGTACTTTCATCGCTTTTTCGAAACGATTCTTTACTCCTAGTGTTCGACGTCTTGGTGGGTGTATGCCACGTGAACAGTTCGTGTAGGATACTTTAACGTCAATTTCCTTGTATCCCGGCGTTGCACGCTGCCGACGGCTGTATTTCCCAAGCATTCGTTTGCCGTTCTTTGACCCGCGATCATATCGTAGAATTGGAAGGAATGTCCCTTAAAGGCAATAGAAACGGGACCAATTAGCGTCAACCGCGTAAATTGGAATATCGGTGGAAGTCGAAGAATAAACACTGCACCCGGCGGATCAGTTAAATTGGTGGTAATAAGAGTTGTACTTCTAATTCTCCTTAGGAAACAGCGCCTGTTGAGCATGAGAAAGTCGAGGATAAACCATCCAAAGATGAGTACGCAGTGGCAAAGTGGATTCGCAATAATGTGCCATCAAAGAAGACTAAGTTCGATAGGACTCACAATGTGGAGTACTTCACTGGCACGAGGGCAGTCGATGCCCTGCTGGAAAAGTCTCCTTGGAGTGAAACTCGCTTCAAGACGAGGCAAGAAGTGGCCAAGTTTCTTGACGAAATGTTGAGGCATAAGTTCTTCCATAGAGCAAAGAAGATAGTGATAACCGAGGAAGAGTTGTGCAAAATTAGGGGGAACAAGAAAAAGGGAAAAGATGGTAAAGAGGAGAAGAAGCCTGGTGAAAAAGAAAAGGAAGAACCTAAGGAAGTGAAGGATGCAACAGGTGGAAAAGAGATTGAAGACAAGGATGATGACAAGAAGGAGTCAAAGAAGAAACCAAAAGTTAGTTTTAGTCATTCGCTGCCTAGCTTCGATGTCTTTCTTATAACACGATAGAATAACAACAATTTTTTATACGTTTAGGTACGGCTGGAGATGCATATGGATCAATACTTTGTTGATTGCAATGATGCATATGTATGGATATATGAACCAATCCCTGTATATTACTGGTTCTTTGGTACATTAGTAGTGCTAGGAGCAATCGGTCTTTGCCTCTTCCCATTATGGCCCCTGACGATTCGTCATGGGGTATATTATATAAGTGTTGCTGCGGCAGGTTTACTTGCATTCATTTTGGCATTAGCTTTTATTAGAATGATTGTGTTCTGTCTTCTATGGGTACCTACACTTGGCAGATGCCATCTTTGGCTATTGCCGAACTTAACTGCGGATGTTGGATTCTTTGCGTCATTCTGGCCATTGTATCAGGTATTCTATTGTAATCCATTTAACAAAGACATAAGTCTTATATACAGCAAAGTAAATAAAATGTTTTGATTTTAGTACGATTATTATGGACCCTCGTCAGATAATGACAAGAAAGGTAACAGAAAGAAAAAGCGCAAAGAAAAAGATTCCGATACCGAAGATGGTGCTAATGAACCATTGTAAGTTACAGTTTTCATTAATTGTTGGCTTATATTAGAATCATTTTCTACTAAAGCATCATCGATATTTTAGGGACGAGAAAGATAGCGCAAAAGATTCACAAAAAGAAGATATTCACAGCGACGATGTATCAGTTAGTGACGACAAGAAAGCCTCGTCGGAATCAGCGGAGGAGGGTAGTGAAGAAGGATCTGAAAGTGAAAAATCCAATACAGGTCGAGATTTTGTGATGGTTTAGATAAAGAAATCTTGGCAATAAAGTAGCATTTCCTTCTCTCGGACTATTGTTGTATCAAGTGGTGGTTTATCGTTGGTATATTGGGATGTTTATATCAGTTATTATCTAGGGTTGAAAGACGGAATGTGGTAGACAAAATTCATTGCTAATGTACGATTCATACCAAGTCCTTCGCGTTTATTGCATTTAGGATGTTGTAGACGAACGAACGAGAAAATCATTTTTGTACCGTGAATGACGAACTTCTAAATTAATACAAGACATGTCATATATTGTAATTACCATTAACTGTATACGTCCTTAAAAGGTATTAGCAAGGGGCATTAATGTTGCGTGAATTATACTAATTAACTAATTTCTCTATGAACATTATGAGCTACGTTAAAACTGCGTACGATTGGTACTCGTATGTATGGGTAGCTCTTAATCTATTCAGTGAACTGAATGGTGTCGACCCCGAATCGAAAGTAATAACGAACGCATCATGTTGTTCACTATCATCCTGAATCTGCTTAGCTCGAAAAATCCGCACGCAGCTGGAAGAGAAAAATCTGATCAAGGGAAGCTTGACGATTTCCTCGATCGTTCGCTATTCTGTCCACGAGTTCCTCTACAAGCAGGGCCGAGACTCGGCACTGCGGCAGTGCGTTTCACACATTTAATACGGCAGATTGTACCTTATATTTTTATGTGAAAATTCCAATGATAATTATAATTATTATTATACATTATTATCAGTCTATATTATTATCATTATGATTAGTATCATAATTGTACTGACAACATTGCTGTGGCGAGTAAGATCTTGCTCATTGTAGACACGTGGATCGCGAGTGTTTACGCGTATTGGAATAAAGAATGAAACTCTCACTCCTCTCGAGTGTATGAAAAGAACATGTAGTCTGCCAGTGAAATCACTCCATTAGTAGAAGCCTTCATTTCCCCGCAAATTCTTCCAGTACGGCATTGCTCATAGCTGCGTAAGGATCAAGTTCAACCAGTTGGCTAGCAGCAAAGTTGGAACCACCTTTAGCAGCCACGCGAAAGTCTTCTTTAGCTTTGTGGTTCATATTCATCGATCGGTATAGAATTCCTCGTTGGCACAATGCTTGTGTTCCAGCTTTGCCTTTACCTTCACTAAGTTTCACTGCTAAATGCAAGTTTTCTAGTGCTTCTGCAACATAGGTCGATAGGCTTATATTTGATTATCGGAAATTGATTAATTATCGCTAGTGCTTCTCTTACCTTCATCTCTTCCTGCCAATCGTAAAGCTTGCGCCCTGTCATTCAGTATCGACGGTGAGTTCGGCTTTATCTTGAGGGCTTCATCGAAGTATTGAAAACATCCTTTGAAGTCATTCATTTCCGCGCAAGATATAGCTTTCGTAATGAGTCTAGATAGATCAGAGCTCAGGTGTTCTTCCTCCGTTTCTTTATTTTTGTCTAGAACAAATACAACATTGTATGATCCTGTAATGAAGTGATGAAGTTTTTTCTATCTTACTAGTTTCCTTCTCTTCATTCCTAGCTGAGTCATCTAACGCTGATGTCTGAACAGGATCGAAAATCGTCCTTATGACTGCTTGGTCGTGTTCGCTCAGTTCTTCCATGATAGCGACTGATTCCATCTCTGATCTGCTTGTCCGTGCTCGTTTCCCCGCGAAACTCGTTTTCCTGTTTATCATTTAGCCGTGAATTAATCGCGTTGCGTCACGTGTTAATAGACAGTCGAGGAATGCCGTCGAACCGGCGGTAAGCTCTTCCCTATTCTCGAGGGCCGTGTACCTTGGTAGTAAAGTCCTGTACCATCAAATTACTTGGTGAATTCTTCGGGCAAATATTTATAATGACTTCGTGCAGCTCCAATTCGTCATTTACTTGTTCGCACGAATGATCATCGCGATTCGTATCACTTTGCATCGGAGTCACGCACAATCACGGATGTAAGAGTTTATTAACTAATTATTTCGTTAATTTATCTAGCAAGTGGGAGACTGCATTTCCGAGTGGCTTGGCATGCCGAGTGTATTTTTATCCTAGCATATAGCGTCGGTGCGAAGTCCGTGCATGCATGGGAGCGAAGGGCTCCGTCACGAAGGCAAAGTTAACGGCCCATAATTCATAGCCGACATATAATAAATATCGTTACTCCATCCTGAGCATACATAGACAGCCGCGTCGCGGTTTCACACACACTCGACGCGGCCGATACCAACACACTCGTCTTTAATACTTACAGGCGTACATCAGCCTGCAGAAATGTGCCGCGTGATCCTTTGATCCTATATCCTTCATCCTAGAATTTTTTCGGCATCAAGATATTTTTGTCTTAAGCTTTTTAACTATGTGAATTTTTCCTATGGATCGTTTAATGATCTTAAATTTACTTTAAAAGAGGAATTCTAGAAAGTTTTTTTGTATATTGTACTTTCGATTTTACATATATGTATTTATGAGTTGTTATACATGTTCGAATGAATAATTCGAAGTTTCCAAGCTGTCTAGATGAAGCGGATGACACTTTGGACGTTGCTGATCCTCCACTTTTGTGTTCTGATGTACAACATCAAACGTAAATGCTGCTCGAATGCGTGAGTGGGTTCCCTTCAACATTTTGCGGTGAGCTTTTGTCCTTGGCGCACGTAATAAAACTTCCCCTTAACAACTGGCGACTAATAAAACGCAGCCAGCCATTCATAAGTGCGCGGGCATCATTTTTCTTCGTTACCCGGGAATCATTGCGATGGATACTCGCTAAATTACGCTTCTTAATAATTCTGCTTGGAAGGTCGAGCGGCTTGTTTACATAATGACTCAAGGACTCGAATAAATCTTTCGACTAACTCTAACGCTTTCAGTCTCACCTTGGCGCATCGTGTCAGTGAACTTCCCGGATATCTAATTCTAGGATTTCGAAATCATTGCTGAGACGGATATACGAATTGAACAAAAAACATTTACTGATTCTATTAATATTCATTCTATCCGACGTGTAGCAACACATGTTCGTTTTTGCATAAAATAGTCGGTCATCAAATGATTAAGTAGTAAAGACAACATATTTCAAACATTAAAATGTAAAAAAATCCGCCGCAAGTAGCAGTAAAAAAAAAACTTGGTGCGTGCGCGCTTCATTTCGAGATAAAAAACGAATGGGAAACTAATTTAAGCTAACTAGTTTACTAATTAGCTTAACCAATGTGTCGGTAACGTAAACACGACACATCCATATTGTCTTAGCAGCTTGCAGCATTTCGGAGTGGCGCCCGCTCGTGTGAGATAAATGAAAGCCACATTTTTAGGAACTCCTGAATCCCATAATCAATCTTAATCACTTAATTCTTTGGATTGTAACTTTTTCATAAATCGAGGTGAAAGTTTTCTAGCAGACGACAATCACTGCTTACTTGGCGCGAGATTCTACCAAGTCTCCTGATTCGTCCGAACGGCGCATGTAGGCTCCGCGGTTTACGGAGACTTGAACGCGTGGATACCAGAAATGCAGATTTCGTACTGGTCAGGAAAGCGCAGCCTTTTTACAGAGTAGTCAACCGGGTCCTTTTGGATGCTGCGAAGCATCGAGTAAAGATAGCAAGTCCCACTGGTGCTCCGATGCGCAAGTATTAAAATAGGGAGAAAAAAAGCTGGGCTCCGGAGACGAGCCGAAAATAAGGTGAATAAAAAAAAATGGCCTGCATGGTCGACCATCGCGGTTTGCGGTTACAATGTGCGGGGAGAGAGAGAGAAAAAAAGGTTGGTTTCGCTCTGGCTTCTCTCTTTCTCTTCAATCCTCCCTATCTGTCTACCTTCGTTCCTTCCACTCTCGTCGTCCTACCCGTTCACTATACCTCCATGCCTCTCTACTTCTTCTTCTCTTGCTCTTCTACATCCATGCTTCTTCCCTTTACCCATTGCTCGCTCGCTCACTCGCTTCTGCGAGAGTTGTTCCACCTTGTGCAGACAGTCGGATTTATATTCAAATGAATCGCCGTGGAAGGGTCGACTTATCAAGGCATCAAGCCCATCGTATGGCGAAGCCCTCGACAGGACGTCCCTCTTTCGCCGGGAGGGTGCGACCCGCCAGAGAATGTTGCCTCCTTGATCGATGGCAGCTCGATCGCTTCGCCGAATTTTTTTATCAATCTCTTCGCCATCATCGGTGTGATGTATGGGCACCCGTTCTCCGACAACACCCGCCGCCATCCCTCTCTCGTTCTCTGCCTCCTTGAACGCGGGCCGATCCAGACTTTGACGAGCGGCTACTAAAAGATAATTGCGTCACTCGGAAATTACAGCCTGCCAGGATAATAGCTTATCAAATTAGCTTGAACGGGAGAGAAGATACTCTGGAAGAGGCGCGCGCGTCTGCTCATCTGTATGCCGACGAGAGAGGATCGCTCTGTCGGCAAAAACTAGGTGTAGACAAATGTGCGCTTAATAGCAACGAGGGGTGGGTATTTATCTCGAGCTTGTCGAGCTAGTCGGCTCATCGCTCTCAGCCACTCCACATTCATCATTAACCCTTTGCCCTGTAATAACCAGAGTCACTTTCGATGCAAGTTCCACTCTTATTATCGTAAAATGTAAAAGATATTAGATAGCTACCTCGACCTTGTCCCAAGAAAAAAGTCAACTTCTCGCAGGTGCTCCGCTTCTCCTTAATTGCTTCTAGATCGATCTTGTGATTTATCTATTTTCTTGGGAAAAATATGATGCAATCAGGTAAAATAATTCTACAAGTTGATGGTAATATATATTTTTGTATAATCAGGATTAAAATCGTTATTGATTAAAGTTAATTTGGAGTGTTATTTAAATAGCTATAGTTAAGGATTTTTGACAGTAATTCGAGGTTCCAGTTGGTGTGACAGTTTTCACGTTCTCTCTGCCACTATCATTAAGATGGAATGCATTCCTCGTTGGTGTCCCGTTCTTAATACCAAGGGGAATTCAAAGAGGAAATGAGAGCTTTGGTCCTCGGGCGAGGCCAGGATGCTTTCGGAGGGGGCCAATTAGAAGGGTGAAGGATTTCCCCGCTCTCGCACTACCACATGACTTTATTTAGCTTTAGTTCGTCGAAACCGGTTGCACAGGACTCGCAGGGAGAGAACCAGGACGAGGAGAATCGAGAGAGTTCGGCGCGCCCTGCAACATTTAGGGTTCCCATGCTGGGCAGTAAGAATTTCGTGCCAGCGAATAACCAACCGCCGAAACGTTCACCAGCCTCGACAGATTCCTTCGCATGGAAGTAATCCTTCAACTTCTCTCTCTCTCTTCCTATTGGTTCCCCTGTCTTTTCCCGGATCGGCATTGCGGCCACCACATAGCAGCCGCACTCTCGATCTGTCTGGTCTGGCTTAGATTTTTCCGTGGTAATTCTTCGTCCTCTTGCTTCCTCCCTCACCGTTACATACTGCATAAGTAAGCCGAGTCGAGTTTGTCGGAAATTCTTGTGCACTTTGCATCGTTGCACCTTCTATTCCTTGAGGAATGCAGTTTTTAAATAACACGATGATTTTTTATCTTGAATATTTTATAGTTTTTATATTACGATTAATATGTTTGTATAGAATTTTGTTAATTAACTAAAAATAGAATAAGTTAAGATTTGTTTTGTGTACGAAGAGCTTTTTCGATGTTAGTCATTTTAGACGCTAGTCATAAACCAATGCTTAAGGAAAAACTTAGCACCTCTGCCTGTTTCTCTCGATTAACACCGGAGTCTCTTGCAACAGGCATTCTTCCTGGAAGAGAGGTATTCCATTTCAGGATCACCGAGTTTCATTAACGACTGGTAAAGCGAAGTGCGTCGGAAGATGATTACCGAGTCGAAAGAAATTCGGTCAGGGTCAAGCGGTGATCTCGATCTTCCACTTTTTACTTGGAAGCATTGGTGTCTTAATGATCTTTTTCCCCTTTCCCGTGTCTCCTCCTTGGTAATTACAATACGTTCCATGGGTCGTCGGACTCAACTCGCAGACAGCGGCGGCGGCGTCGTCGGCGGCGGCGTCGACCAAGACAGAGCAGCGAACCGACAACGAGTCCTGCGTCGCCTTGTTTCCATGGTGCGCCGGCAAGGAAAGCGGTTTACCGTGGAGTGCGCGTTAGATCATGCGTGGGCAGCTTGCGTCATTAAGCGTAGTAAGTTACGGTACAAGAATGACTTTGGCTTTGCGCACCCGGAGAAAGTGACCGGGTGTGGCTGCGCACCCCGCTCGAGACATTGTACACTATTACCTGCACGCCCCCTTCCATCGAGTCAAAGAAGTCGATCCTTTATAAGATCTATTGTCCCGACACTTTCTTTTTGCTTCGTGTCTAGCATCTATCGTCTAGTCATTCCAAAGATTCGATTCCAATTGGTGAGAAGGCGCCTAACGAGAATTCATCATTACGATATATACCTTTTCATCGTCGACCATTAGTTGCGCTGGTTGTGTAACCGATGAATTGGTAATGTCGATAACACGTTAGGTGTTGGATTCGATCGGTTCGATCATATGGTTATACATCCGAGGTGTATAAAATACAATGCCGGCCTTTCCTCTTCGCCCCGACGACATTGACCGCACTTCGCTTTACCGGAGCGTTGCGCGCATAATAATGCAAATAACTTGGCATTCGGGTAACCGTGAACAGGTATTACGGTACCTCGCTCAAAAATGATAATAATTACCCGCTCGTAATGTTACGTGTGACGACTGTGGATTGGATGATACGGAAGCTACGGGTAGCTACTTTACAGGGTTATCTTCCTGGCTTCACAGTAATGTTGCTTCTTTCTGATACTCCGTCTTCCGGGGAATTTCTGTTTCAGATAACGAGCGAAAGATGGAGAAGGGACTTTGTGGATGCTCGTGGCTGAAAAACCGTTCGGACAGAAGGATCGACGGCATCAGGAATTCGTCAGTACTGTTTCCTGGTTGGCTTTGCCTCCGGAGGTACCATTTCTCAAGTGGATTTTGACGAGTCAACTTGCGTATATTCGTCGCAATGGACATTTCACGTTCACAAGTCATTTAAATCATTCTTTAGTAATGAAAAAATAGTACTAATTTTACAGAACGAAAAAAAAACTTAGGTATTTATTAAAATTACATTAATACGAGTTTTAAAATCGTCTCGAGTGCAACTAGATTAATAAAACTAAAAGAGAACTCCACAGGAACTCGAGTTAGGAAAGCTTGCTTTATTCGGCAAACTGGTCTCTTCTATTACAACGGCACGCCCGGTCAGCAACATTGTCAAGGGAGGAGAGCGAGTAATGTGAGGCATGTACGTACTATCGAGGAAGCCGGGGGCCCGAAGTCGACGTGCAAACGGTTTGTCCGGTTTTCGAGGCAAGGAGTTCATCGAACTTACGTTGCAGGGATCGATCGTGTGTACGGCTACCGAACGTGTCGTATGTGCGCCAACGATCATTGATCTGTGACGTGCAGCAGCCGCCCACATACTATCCGGCACACACACATACATATATATATTTATATATATGGACTAGAACTCTGCTATCCTCCCTGCCAGCATGCGAAATTCCCGACCGATTAAAGGGACACTTATTCTCGTAGATTGCAGTAGACAGATGTCCCAGGAGCGAAAGGATTAAAGAGACAGCAGCAGAGACTCGATTCGAATACGATCGATGTATTAAATTTAAAGCCACTTAAGGCCACTTTAGATCTCACGTCGTACGATTATTTAGTTGCAAAGTGAGACGCTTGTGATTAAAAATCTCCTTTTTGTTCGTCTGTGTGTGTTTTTTATAGCAGTAGTAAAAAAATTAGAAGTAAATAGGAATAAAATAGGTATCTGTTATATAAATTCGATTGGTTAATGTATTATCGAAGTTCCGTCAGATCTTTTGCCAATCTTCGGTCGAACGTTGAGAGAGTTGGCGAAGTCTTGGCGAAGCTAGGGCTATTGTTGAAACTTTTTCGAGGTTATTACACGTCCGATATGTAAATGCGTGGCTGGGTCCGGTCCCCGTCGTCGTAGGACCAGCTCTCCTCTTTCTCCTTGTCGCAGCCTTTCTCTCATTCCGGTCCTCTCCGGTGCTCGCTGTTCCTCCTCCACCAGCGGCACCGCCGCCGCCACCTTATCCACCTTCTTCTTCTTCTTCTTCTGCTTCTTCTGCTTCTTCTTCTTCTTCTTCTCCTTCTCCCTTTTATTCCTTTCTGCTCGTTCCCTCATCGAAGGCAGGGGCGGATCGGAACGAGACCGCCAGCCGATAAACTGGATTATCCGGGAAATTTGCAAATTAATTGGGGCTTACTCCGCTACGCAATCACTCCCTGCCTGCACTATCTTCATCGCCCGATGATTTATTGAAGTTAGCGCTTTGTAATTTCACGCTGTGCTTCTTCTCTCATTCTATCTCGCAACCTGTCAATTCCACTCTCTCTCTCTCCAACTTGGAACTTCTCAAACCGCACCCGGCTACCGCGAGAGTTATGATTATTTCGCGCGGTATGTTAATCATCGGTATCAGCCGATTGCGAGATTATCGTCATTGCTACCTGCGCTGACGGGACTCTCTCGGCCAGTGAATCGCCCTGGGCGAGACTCTTTCAACGCTACCAAAACTCACTTATTCTTGATCGCTTAATTATTAGCCTGTTCTTTTTCTTCATGGAATTCAACATTTACGATTGTCGCCATAATAAAAAATCTTACAAGACAAATTATCTACTTTTTTTATGATTATATAATATTATTTATATGATTATATAATAGGACGATAGAAAATTATAGAAATTTAAATGATCAAAGACTAATTTTGTAATCGATCATAAAATTCATGATTGGAAATACAGTTGAGAGCAGAAATATTCTTGAGAGTGGAATGTTCTCCAGTTCTTCAAGACGGGTGAAGAGTTTTGTTGGTTGACAGTGTGGAGAAGTCGGGGCCAGGTTTTCGCGTGGAACAGCGAGATCCGCTCCTGCCGTGTGCCGCCACTACTACCTCGGCATCGTCATCACCATCTCCAGACTCCTCCGTAACGGATAGGCTTCACCTCCAGAACGGAACTCCAGTCTGCTCCCAGTTTGGCCCTCGAGAATGCTCATCGGCTTAGTCGGACCTCGACTCTCCCGGCGTGTGCCTCGTGTGCTGCTAGCTTCTCATAGCCGGCGGCCTTTTCCAACGTAATTTCCATTCGTTCGAGCGAGCACTCGCTTGTATTCGTTACGGGAAAGTTGTTGTAACAACAATAATAATTATCATAAGATTACGTTTAATGGTTGATCGTTAAGGAAAGCGTGTGTAGTCTCGTGGCTTCGCGAGTCGTAAAAGTTTCTATCGGATTTCGTTTAGTTTTACATCACGATTTTATAATAGAAGAAGCTTCGAATTGGTTTCGTTGAAATGTGTGGTTTTTGGGACGAATTTCGGGAAGCTGGTGAACGCGGGTGATTTGGATTCGTATTGTCGAGATTATTCCTGTGTCTTCGAATATTTAAGGTAACTATCAACATTGAGTGGTAGTGTTTTGATTGTCAATGATTGTGAGATCATTGGGAATTGTAGCGTTAATACGCGCGAGTATTCCAGTGCACGTAAAAGTGGAAAGTCCGCTGGCGAAAGAAGGCTTCTGCGCGCTTAACGATAAGCACATCGCGCGCGCGCGTTCGTTCTCCACAAGGAACCGAGAAGCATTTGTGCCATTGGAGAACGCATGGCGATCGACGAATCGCTGTGAAATTGTCTGCCAACATTACTGCTTTTATGGCAACGCAAATGATTCGAGTACATTTTCCCAGTTCAACTCAGCTTTTTTTTTCTCTAGGCTCTGTTTTATTTTCCACAAAAGTAGAGTATTTCCGCCAAGCGGTTCGTTCGTAAGAGAACAATGATACGTGAAACAACGTGTAGGCAACATGTGAGCGCCACTCCTTTTGGCGCCAATGAGATTATCCTTGTGAATATCAGATTTTCCGCTGGCAAGGTTTTCCCAGTCGCACAAGGACTTACGAGATTTTCGCACGCTCGAGACAAGTCAGCTTAATATTTTTTAAAGATTTAATTAGTACTGTCAAACGGTATAATGATACTCTGAGTGTTGACAGTTGGCACGGGGACGATTATAAGTACGCTTGGGATGATGGGTGTCTTTACGGTATTCTTCGTGCTCTCGGCTCGCAGTTCGTGCCTCACTCTACTTACGCTCGGCCCTGTTCATAATAATTAATGGTGTTAGACGTTCCGAGTGCCGACAGTCTGCTCATGCTTGGCACTGATTACATCCACGGTTATTAAACATCTGTATAGCATAACACAATCCTTGTAACACCCTTTAACACTTTCCGCCTTAAAATTTTTCTAAATTCTTCAAAATTATCATCATTATATTTAAACCACATGAAATTCTATTTAAATACAACTGTGCATTCAACAACAATTTCCTAAATCTAAATTCAATTATATATAAACATTAATCCGTGAGAGAAAAGTTTAATAAATAATAAGAGAATTATTTTACCGAGTGTCAGAATGAAGCGAATCGTTCACGCAAATACAACTCTCTTTCAAGGATCGTCATCCGCAGGGGGGAAGGCCAGGAGGACCCAGGAGAAAGTGGAACCGTTGTACGAGGAAGAGGTTCTGCGTAAGGATGCGCCTACGGAGGCGGCGGTCAACGTGGTGTCGGTGACGAGAGTTCGACTCGTCCTACTGAAAGTGTTGTTATCCCATCGAGCATCCGAAGAAAGATCAGAACGAGAAAGTGTGCGTGATAGACAGTGAGAAGAAATAGGAAAGAAGGAGTGAGACGATTGAACCAGAAGCATCGTCCATCCACGGGAAGGAGCAGGAGGACGAATGACGCTATGAGAGTTGGCCCGATTATCCTGTCGTGGGTCACGGCGAGCTGGCTCGCTCGAACCGGAACTGCGGCGGCAGCGCGAGCGCAACCGTCCTCGAAGGATTACGAGCTGTCGACGGAATTCTTCCTGGTGCCGGCGTCGTCATCGTCGCCGGGCGTCGCTGCGATGGATAGGAACGGCTTGGCGAGCGTGGCGAGCGTGATAAGCGTACCCGCGCCGAACCGGACGGTTTCGGTGTTCAGGATGCCCGGCAGGAAGAGCCAGGAGATCGAACCCCCCGATACTCGGTCGACCTCGAGGTCCTTGCTCAGGCAACGACCCTGGGCTCTTCCTCTCGCGGCCCTCAGCGCCGCTGCGATGCTACTCATGGCTGCCTTCGAGGTTTTCGTACTCCTCAAGGTCGGTTCCCTTTTATCCTCCTACATCTCTCGCTTTTTCTTCCGCTCCTTGCCGCGCGGCCCTCTCTCCTTGGTCCTCCCAGCCTCCCAACCCTCGGCGCACACCCGCGCTCTCGTGCCCGAGAGAGAATCTCTCGGCTCTTCGACCTCTCTTCTCTTTTTCTCTCTCTCTCTCTCTTTCTCTTCACTTTCCTTCTTCAGAGAGGGAGAAAGAAAGGGAGAAAGAGAGGGAGAAGCAACGAGTCTCGGCCCACCGGCGTTTATTCGTCTCGGCGTTTTTAAGTTCTTCCTCTACTCGGATCTACATTGCCTCTCCTCTACCTTCCTCGAGACTTCCAACGCCCCAGGATCTACGTACAGGGAAGCTCCGCAACATGCGGACACTAATTGCACTGGCGGGAATCGCCAACCCCCGAGCCACCTCTCTTTCTCTCTCGCTCTCGCTCTGTCTTTCTCTTTCTCTCTATCGTGTATCCTCTCGCCCCGCCAACGATGCGATTCGATGAAACGTGTTCCCCTCGTTAAGATAAACCCGCCACGAAACACTGGTAGCAATTTGCTGCGGATCGCAGATAGAAAAGCGAGCTCGTCCGCCCTCGTAGCCGACGGCTCCGCTCGGATTAGCTCGCCGCTGGTGCACAAAGTGATACGCGGATGTACGTGGGAGCTGAACGTGTCATATCGTTATCAGCTTGTCGATAATCAATCAATTAGCCGAAAGTGTGAACACCGCGGATATGTAGTTTGTTATTTATTGAAATCGACCGTAATTATAGTCTTCAAGTAGAAACCCCAATTAGACCTTTTCAAGTAAAGACGCCAGGAAAAAGTGGAACGCGACGAAATCGACAGGAGAGAGAAGAAGGTGATCATGTTCAATGAAACGAAACGCATCGTATCTTACTTGGACATAGTTAATCGTAGTTCAACCGATAGGGAATTAATAGAGCTTAGATAGGAGAGGAAACCGCTTGTACCTTTCTCTCTGTCGCACGCCAACAAGCATAGAAAGCACCAGGATCGGAGCGAGCGCGCGGGCGCGCGCGCGTATAAGAAGTACCTTCGGTAATTGGTTTCGTTCGAAGTCCGACAAGCTTCAATAACTGGCGCGCCCGCAATTCCACCGGGGCCTAGGCCTAGTTTACATGCCGATCGACACTGTCTTTCTCACCGGGCGAGTGTCGTCTGCCCATTCCGACGCGCTCCACTGCTCAGGGAAGCACCGCAAAAGCTTCATTGAGATACCAAGTCACCGGCTTCTCGTTCCTTTACTGATAGTGCGAGCATTCACCGTGAAATCTATGTTACACTGTGCTATTAAGCATTTACTTAAGTGTTTATTTATTTAGAGCTCGTTTTAATACTGCTTTGATATTAATAGTAAGTTAGATTAATTTCGAAGAAGTCAATTTGAACGACATGACTTTGAAATAGTAGTTAGAGTAGTTAGATGGATAGTAATTGGATTATTAAATGACAGGATAGTTTTGCTCTTGCTTCTTCAATGCTAAAGGATTAGGAAGCTGATGTCGCGTGACTCTGTGAATACAGAAGGCAGATTGACGTTTCTCTTGAACAGTAAATCCTTCCGTTTGACCCGCCTCTAGACAAAAGTGAACGAGAGAGCTGATTGTTAGTTTAGCCGGATGCTGCGTCGAAAACGTGAGTCTTTGACCTGCTTCGCTACTGTCGTCTGCCTTTAAAAGAATCATTCCCCTTAAGGCGATCTTAAGCGTAAGTCCTGAAATAGTCGCACGTTCACTTAGCACGATGGAAACGTCTTTCAGGTAGGAAACGATGAGGTATGAAAATTTTTACTGGAGACGATGCGAAAGATAAACCGAAAATTTTTGATGAGCACGAAACAGAGAAACGTCACCCGGCGCCGAAAGAAAATCAGATTACCTTTCGGAATGGTCGCTTGTCTGGCTGGAATAGCATTAGCATGGCATTAGCTGGCGAGGAAGGCGCCGATTACCAAGCACTTTTACAATCTTCCAGTGCTCCTCGTGATCTGCATGTGATCCGCATGGAAGACGCGTGGAAGGCTTGGGCTCGGTGTTATTAGTTATTCTAATTAGAGAAATTAATTCGAGGCCCGCGCGAGCGAACAACTTCTCTCTCCTTAATCCGCTTATAATTAAGGCGCACGCCTCATATAACGACGACGACCGCCCTGTTGCAAACTGCAAACTGTTAAATCGTACTGCGTTCTTCCCTATCGGGCTCGGCGATCTTGTTGAAAATTACTAGGGCGAGGGCGCTGGTATGCTTACATTAGTGATCGCGAAAATGAGAGCAAGCTTTCAACGAGATGTGCACGCGCGTCCACTTTCTCATTTCCATATTGAGATCCTATTGGTATAGAAAAATTGGGCCTCTTTTGATGAACTCCTCGTACTTAACGCGTAAGAGTCGACGGAAAAGTTTGCCGTTGGATTGCTATCCTCTTTCCTTCACCGCTTGTGATTACAACAGACTCACGTGCGAGTGAGTTCGCGTTGCGCAAAATCTTTGGCCAACAATGGCCAGGATACTTTTTTTACTTTCCACGTTCCCTGACAATGGCGAATTCCGGCCCAGTGCGATTAGTGTAGAATCGTACGAAGTAATTCGAATTGTTTCGCTCGGAAATATCTTTGATTAAAGTTGGAGAGATTTAGATGAGAATTTTATAATGGACTGTTGGGAATGATGGATGTGATTTATTATAAATGGAATGATTCTGTTTCAGGCACGAGCGACGGCACCAAATCTTAGACATTTATTTTTGGGTCAGGCTTTGTTATTAGGCCTGTTTCTACTAGCGGGTTTGTCTGCGGCTGCCTCGCTCAGTCAAAATCCACTTTCCTGCGCGGCGTTTCGTCTGGTCGGCCTACCAGCCGCTCTTGTCTTTGCCGCCCTTCTCGTCAAGTGTGTCTTTTTGCTGTCCCTGAACAGCGGCGTCTATCTGCCGGCACCGTATCAAGTGAGTAGTCTAGTCTCCACAGTCTATCAATGAAATCACCGCTCGCCGCTACAGGTTCCGTCAATTCTCGACAGTTAAAAACAAGGATTTCTTCCTAACTATCATTAACGTGTCTTCACTATCAACTTACATTTTACATGTCATCCAAGTAACTTCCGTGTATATTAAACTTCTACTTGTCAATCTTATATTGACATGATAATAAGTACTATTTATCAGTGCTGTTACATAAGAAAATGATAATTCCAAGAATACAAGACATATCAGTTATAATAATGAATTCTTATATATTATAATTTCTACTTTCAATCATTTTTCTTCCTATCGGAAATTCGAATCCATGAGATTTAAGTAAGCCTGTAGCGGCAACGGGAGCAAGTCCGAGGCAGGACGTGCGAGTTTTCTTATTCGCTCGTGCCGGGAGATCCAGATGTCGATTCCAATTGACTATTTGTACATCGAGGATCGCAGTTGAATGAAAAGCAATGCCTGCGTGACGCCTCTCCCGGCATCAGTAGATCCGGCCTGCCTGATCGTTTAATGCTTCCTTGTGGCGTAGTATAGTGACAGTCCTGGCTCTTTTTCCCTTGCTAATGAAGTAGGTCGTATAAGTTGGCGTCTTATTATCCCGCTCCTCGAAGCCTCCCCCATCATTGCTCGACAACATTAACGATTAATAAGTGGACGCGCATCTCAAGATGGTTATTTCGAGATGCTTAACGATCTTGGGAAGCACTGGCAAAAACTGGCGCGTACTCCTTATCGCCTTCCTTTGTGGAGTCACTCAATCGGAAATGGTTGCCGCGATAAGCCAGGATGAATTATAATCCCCTCTTGGTAGTAACGCCAGTCCCAGCTGGCATCCTAACGGATTCCCTTCATTTTGTCGATGCTAACCCAATTGATCGAAGTGCGATTAATCTCTGGAAAAGTTTCGACCTCCGTGAGAACTTGTCCTCGGCGAACTCGCATAGTTTATCGATGTATAAATAAACGATCTTTAAAAACATTATCAGCGACAAATCGAACAAGTCGGATACCCTCATTAATTCTTTCGCTTGTACTCTGCGTTAATTAAAGACCAAGTAGATTGGGACGATGCATGTCAGGCGGATGATAGTTGGTAGTCGATTTATTGATACTAATAGCTGTGCATGTTCGTCGCAATCGTTAAGAGTACTTTTTTCTATTCTGGATTCGGCCAGGCATTGGTACTGGTGTTCGCAGTGCTGGTACAGGTGGCTATTGTTGGCCAATGGTTCTACGGCGAGCCACCTGCGGTGATCCAGGTGCAAGGAACGGATCAATCCTCCCCAGTATCCTCCTGCAAGACTCCTCTCGGCCAGATAGTGGCATCACTTGGGTAAGTGGGTGGAGTAGAAGCTCTATTAATTAAACCCTATTAAACCTGCATTAATATCAGGATAATTAATCAATGACCCAATATATAATATAATATTATATATATTTAAAAAAAAGTGCAGAATAGATAATTTATAATTCGTAATCGTAATCGTAGGTATCCGGGTGGACTATTGATGGCTGTGGCTTGCCTGGCTGTCAGGGCACGCGGTGTCAGGGACAACAACCGGGAGGCAGCATTTATAGGGTTGGCGGTCGGGCTGTCCCTTCCAATTTGGATCTCAAGTGCTATAGGATCCTTAGCAGCTGGATCGGAGAGCGATCGAGAGGCTTGGCTAGCTTACGGACTCCTAGCCACTTCTCTTCTCGTTTTCCTCACCATGTTTCTCCCGAAAGGACGTCAGCTCGCCGCTCTTGGCCGAGAAGCGCCTACCACCACGATGCGAGACAGGGATGATGCACTTAGTTCGCTCCCTGGTAGTGGATATTCACCCTCCTTCTTACACTTCAAGCCAACCGAGGCTACCCTGAAGAGGAAGTTGCATTATCACAGCGCCGGTATGTTACAATACCTTCTGTTACAATCGCCTTGGTACCGTTTTCCCAAGTAATCGCTAGGAATTAATTCTCGACGGTTTCTCAGAGAGTCCGCCAATCCACACGGTGTGTTCCATTCCTGGGAAGCAGCTAGTGTTGTGGCGCAAGCGGCACTATGAGAACAAACGTTTCATAAACGTTAATCATTCACTTGATTACTCTCTCGCTTCTCTTGGGATGCGCTCTTCACGCGATCTTACCAAGCACGCACGTGCGATTACGTGCACCCGGTACTCCATGCACTAAGCCTTTCTCACTCCCGCCGGCTCTTTGACGATATTAACACCCAGGCCTCCGGTATTTCCCTTAAGGATCCTACGAGTAACAATACGTTAGGCTTGAATCTCAAGTAGAAAAGCTAGGATTCGTTGGAATCCAATGGAGGTGGAGAATCGTTCGATGGGGGAGACTCCTTGGGTTCCTTCAGGGTGTTGAAGAGGAAAGGAGGCGTGTGATTCGCATGCATCTAACGGCTCGAGAGCGATATCGTTCGCCAGTCTTCCCCAAGGTCTTCCAGGAAAAACTGTACGGGATGAGAACGCTAGGAGAGTGCGCCTGAAGGAACTCGTGTCTCATTTGGTATCGACTGAGAGAAGCGCTTGGTATTATTATGGTCTTGCGTGGCTCAGGGTCGCACGCGACGACGAGGACGAGTGCGAAAGCAACTTTCCACTTGTATATATGCATTTCTACTCTTGTCTTTCTCTGCCACATTTCTTTCCTTCCTTCTCACTCGATCCTCATCGATGGAGGCTTTCTCGATCGGCGGAATAATCGAACGCGTACCAGGTATGGCCATTTACCGGCTGGTTTCCATTGGATTTCAGATCGCGTGGCATTGGTCTCGTCCGGTATTCCCGGATGCAGCGCCTGCAGGCACGGCGGAAGCCCCATATATTCTGACGGTAAGACACTCTGCTTATCTTGGAAATTATACCGCTACCTGATATCGATGGCCGAGCAGCAGGGGACGTTCCTAAGGTCCAAAAGGGGGGGAAAGCTACCGGCAGACCCGTCCGGAGTAGCAGCAACCGGGCTTCGAGCAACTCTATTAAGTGTACATACGCGCTCGTGTAATAATTTCGTAATACCGTCATTACCAGCTAGCTATCTCAATTATTATACCTTGTTGCAGGAGGGCTGAACCATCGCTAGACTCGATATATATTAGCCGATATCGTAAAGAAGAAACTTTATGCAGTTTCTTCTCATTCATTGAGAAACTACCTTCGAGTAGTTTTCTTTAAACGTTCCTGATGCTTCGTGCCTGTGCTTCATTAACTTGTCATTAATACGGGATTGCTTGTCGTCTGTCATTTTTAATGATGTATATACCAAGTGAAAATAATGATTAGTTCTTCTTCCGTGTGCGAGATCAATGGGCGCTTGTTAGTTCAGGCGTGAACAACATCCTCAATTTGGTCATCGATCGTTTCTTTCCTTGCTTTTGCTTTGCTCTCTATGATTATCCTTCTTTTTTATTTGCTTGCGTGACTCCAGTGGCTCGCATGAGAATTTGCACCAAGTTGCAAGTATCCCCGAAGGCAGTGAAAGAGTATATATTTTCTAGAGTTCCAGGACTTCTGTACAGGGTGTAAAGTTTCATCTTCGAACTTCCATGTACCAAACTACTTTCTAATTCGCTTATCTATTTGTTAATTGTGATGAATTAAAACTAGAAAGAAAAGACCATTTTTGGTAGTTGTTAACAATTCAAACAACTCGAAATCTTGCAAGGCGATCTTTAAAGACTGCCAGTTGAAATTAATGACACAGGAAGGTTTACACCCTGTATGTTTAAGACTTGCACGATTCCCTGACTTCACAGCTGCGTTCCACAGTCGGCTCAAAGTTTCTCGCGTCGAGAGATGTACACGGCGATAGGGAGTCATACGAGTGGTACGCAAGTACACGTATGTACGAGCGAGTAGATATTCGCCGTACGAAAACTTTTCCTCGGTCACGGCGTCGGCGTCGGCTCGACCTTCACCTCGAGGAACGAACGAAAGGGAGGAAAAGCACGCGGCGGGCATCTGGGAAAGGTTCGGAGAGGGAGAAAGTTTCTCTCTTGGCTCGGAGAGGTCAAGCGCTTCTCCGATGGTTGGGGATAACAGGATACCGTTAGATCAGACGACGCTCGTTAATCGCCGCCTCGCAGCGATTACTGAATAATTTAACTCGCCAGTGCGCGCGACCAGCGCGCTCGTCCAGCCCTTCTTTCTTGCTTCGCTCGTAAAATTCATCCTCACTCTCGTAGCAAGAAGAGAGACCTCTTTACGGCCTCTTCCCTCATACCTCTAAACTCACCGCCGCCGCCAGAGGAAAATTGCACGCCGGATGCCAGCCGTAAGAACCACCCTGACTCCCTTGGCTGTAATAAGACTTTCGGCGTAATTTAATTCGGCACCAACTTCCAGTCGGTCGTTAACTTTAATGGGGAATACTTGGTACCGATTGCTGCCGAGAGAGAACCTGCAATTGTCCTTCGAGTGATATTCGAGGCTCACCTAATTCCCAAGAAATTGGAAGCTTTTATTAGCCGATCAATATGATGGGCTTTCGAAAGAATAAATGATGGAAATCAGTGTTATTAACATGAATTAGTAATTCATGAGATTAATTAGTAGATTCTTTTGAAATCTGTATATTAGACTTCTGAATGATTCCTTTGGATGAATGATCGACCAAGGGAAATGAGATTGATCGTTTCATTAATGATACATGATGGCTCGCACCCTGTATATGACACGGGTCTGTTAGAGGGCAAATGCGTCAGGAGATCAAGGAAGTCTCCGACGCCATTTATCACGCGTCCTCTCCTTTTCTCGCTCGGTGATTAAGAGTCCTTTATCACGGCAAGAACGTGGGCCGCTAGATCATGTGGCAAATTAAAGCCGTCGGTTCGCACGGTAGTTGCATATCTCCGATGCTAACGGTGTTAAAGTCAAATTCCTCCCGGCTGAATTATCGCAAGTGGCACCACTTGATTGGATTTGAAACGGCAGTGGCAACATGTTAACCGATCGTGCGACCACTCGTAGATAGTTCCTGCACTATCTGCGTAGAGCTTGCCAACTATTCGCTCTATCAACAACTCAGCTCGTTCATTTGGAACTGTGTTGCTGCCTCGATTTCACCGAGGAATTCATGGTGAACGCAGAGTTGTGCGAACTTAACTGACTCCGGCACCACCACCGGACATCGGCCACTTTATTTTCTGACGGTGTGTATCGCGTGAAACCGCCATAAAGAGGGGCTTTCGTTTCTCGAGGAGTAAAAAAGACGTCTCTTTACCGTAATGGCTATTATGGCGAGCAGGGCGTGGAGTGTGTCAGAAATTACGAGGTAAAGGTCGCTAACCTGCCGGGCGAGAACCGCCCGATCATTTATGATACCGGTCGTTACCACGCCACGATACCCCGATTCGATGTTTTATGAGTGGCCGATCAACGTCGTAAACGAGCTTCGTTCATTCAGCTACTTGCTCTCGAACACGACAGCTTCCCCCTTAAAAGTCTCCCTTTCGGAATCTTTCCAACGGTGAATATTCCCTTCGTGTTTCAATATTTCTCCGATTTGCTTCTGGACAGGTAGCTCTTATCGAATTGATGTCTTAATATCGTACTAATAATGGGAATTAGTTTTTTATTATTCGTTTCGTGTGGTGTAATAGAATCTTTATTATTACTGTGAGTTACAAAATATTGTTTGCGGTATTGTTGCGAAGCCACATTGTCTTTTATTTCGGAAGTGTACTCGAGCAAATTACGACAGCTACCTGCGACCCACTTCCGATTGACTTTACATTCTCCCGTAAACGGGGCGCTGCTTAACGAGGACTGCTCTGGATTTAAAAAGCAGACCCACTTTACTTCACTACCATCTCTTTGATTGTCCCGTGCGCCTTTCTTTTTATTTATCTCCCTCTTCCCGTTCATTCATATCATAATACAAGTTTCTCGCCGAATTTATTTAAAATGTAGCAAAAAACATTTATGCTAACAGGAGAATGCCATGGATTATAATTAAGACATTCAGATTCCGTTACAAGAGTTTAAGCACCGAAAGTCCTCGCTTTAAAAAAGATACACCTTAGTTTCCCGTCACTAATTAAACATAAAATCTGTATTCAAAGAGGGAACACGTCAGTTACCCGTATCCCGACACTCGAACAGGTGATTTATCCCGAAGGGTATCTGAGCCGTAGATGTTTCTCTGATTACAGATGTGCATGGACCGATGGAGACGTTCATGTTACCGCCAGGCATGTACCTGAGACCGGAGGACACAGGGAATCTCTACACGACGTTGTCCGCCAATCCCAATGTATTCTTTCAACGTGCCTCTCACCCTGGAATGATGTACTGAAGAAAGAGACTCAAAGTGTGCTGCGAAGTTCGCCCGGCGAGAGTTCGTCTTGCCATTGCCGATAAGAGGACTGCTTTTCTCTCTATTGTCGTAGATTAGATAGCCGGCGACTAAAAAGACAAGTGCGTCCAGCTGGACTTTGTTCCCGCTGAGACGCGTGTTTATTGTAAATAGCGTATTACGATGCGAGTGTCACTTGCAATCTTAGCTTTGTCATAAGTGCTCCGATCTCCTAGATAGCGGATCGAACGATCGGGCGAGAGTGCCTCGAGACATTCTAATAAAGCCACCAGACGTTTTTCTACATCCACCACAACTCTTTCATCCTGAAGATATCCGAAAGATCTATCGACAAGCGTAAAAGAAAAATCAATGCGTAGAGATCGTTTTCTTATTCCTTTTAGTATTGCGTCTTATGAATGAAGGCTTCGTATTTAATAGATGGATGCTGGCAATGAATAGAGGCAATTGGTACATCATACTGCGAATGGTAAATCGCAAGTATCCTTTACAGCTACATGGGACATGTCCATAAGATATTAGTTAGCTAGATTCAAACGAGTAATTACATATTCGTCACTGTCAAAGCAGTACACAAACTTCTTACCCAGCTCTTTTCTACGTATGTTCGTACTTCTAAAAATACAGACGTCCCTTTCGCATTTGCACGTTGAATCGTGACGAGCATAAAAGCACTTGCCTGTTCCCCGAGCCTTGCTATTGTGCACCGTTGCATACGTATTTTCTACACACAGGGAAAAGAGGTAAGCAGCATCAACGAAAGTGCCATAAGTCACGTAGATCGAAAACACCATGTCAGGTTAAATGCTCTGCGCGCACTACGTTCAGTTAATACTGAATTTAGAAAGTCTCGCTTCAGCCGGCGTATCCTTATTAACTTTTCATTTAAGCGCCAGTTTCCAGGTAATCAGTATCGAGGCCAATATACATGCTTCTCTAGTGCAAGTGCATCCCAGACCAAATCAGAATTCCCACTTTTTATAGACCTCTATAGAACCTTACAAGCAACGGCAGTGAATTTTAAAGGATGTTAGTAGTGATCTGCTTCTTTGAGCGTAACTTTCGTAGTAGTGAAAGAGCGTTGCTCAAGGAACGTGACCGTGAGCAAGAAAATATCCCACCCGGAAGTATGGGACAGGGAAAAACGACAGGTATTGGAGAAGACGATAGAAGGTTGTAGATCAGGCTAAAGAAATGCTAGTTAAAGGATTAGAAATTCCTTAGACGCGTTAGCCTACAAAAATTCGAAGTTCGGAACTTGGGCAATAAAATGTAAGATTTACTCGAAAATCGGTAGCTTATGAATTGGAAGGCGCAAATTCGTGTCTCCAAGAATAGATAATTCAGCGCAACAAGGTCCACGTGTTGAAATACCGTCACGTGCATTTCTCCATCAGGTTGTACACAGGTATCCACGACAGGTAGTTGCTTTGACGTCACGTCAGGCGTCGCGCGGGTGGAGGGGAGGGATTACATTTCTCCTTTCAGCTGTCAACAATATGGTGCGTTGAAGAGTCGCGCCGATGCTGTGCAACGCGAGAAATCAGGCTATAGCCGTGCTAACGCCAACCGATTATTCATCCGACACATTTCGATGAATACTCGGCATCGTTGTTCATCGTTCGGCGCAGTTGGCGAGCACCGATAATACTTTGTTTGGCATATCGCGTTACTTGAAGTCGCCAGACACTGTGCGCCGTCAGCAGCACATAACCTGCCCGTGGGAAATATTCAGGGGCTGCGAAAAATGATGAGTGAAATCACGACAAGTGTTAAAGCCAGTTGCACTGGGGTGGCTGAGAAAGTAGAACGCCTGAGGTGAGCGTTAATACTTGTAATTCTCTTCCGATCTTCATCGTGACACTTCGCTTTTGAGCACGTCCTTCTGCTGCGCTTTTATGTCCTCGAGTTACGTCACTGGTACTATTTTCGTGATCCGTTTGAAGCGGGAATTTTATTCTTGATCTCCTGCCTGTGGTTGAAGTGTCATTTTCGTTGCATTTTCTAAAGATAGTTGAGATGAAAATATTTCATTCGCAAATTTGGCTTCTGCATGGATCGCCGCAGCTTGCTTGTTATATTGGAATTGGGAATTCTTGAATGAAATAAATGTTGTACGAATATTAACAGGATCTACTTTGTCACATGGAATGTGGCAACCAAATCCCCGGAGCAAGATCTACATCAGCTATTGGATATCAACAGTTCTATTGATACAGAGAGAGAGTTACCAGATTTTTACTTCATCGGGTATGTGTGGTAAAGCATTTGCTCCTGTGTAAAGCACGTGAAAGCTAATTTGTTAAAAATCTATCAGTTTACAGGAGGTAAAGTCGCAGCCTCAGAATATAGTATTAGATATGATGTTCGAGGACCCATGGTCCAGATTGTTTAGGTAAAAGATCAATAATGTTTTAAGATGGAGCAAGGCACTTGTTTGCTTCGCATGTTATTTGTGTATTATATCTTTTAGAGATATTCTGAAGGAATATGATTATGTAAGAGTAAAAACACAAAGATTGCAAGGTCTTGTTCTAAATGGCTTCTGCCGAAGGAAACACATTACCCATTTAAGGCTTATTGAAGCCGAATATACTAAAACTGGGTTTGGAGGCATGTGGGTAAGAACACAGATAACATATCAATTTAAATGATCAGTCATTTAACAGAGAATCTTCTACAATAGGGCAATAAAGGTGCAGTAAGCATAAGACTCAACATCTATGGTGTTAGTGTTTGTGTAGTAAATACACATTTAACTCCGCACGATCACTTATTAGCAGACAGGGTGCTTGATTACAATACAATACTCACAAATCATACATTCAGTGCTCCGGATACTTCAAAGATATTGTATCATGAGTAGGTATATACTTATACATATATGCTATAAGCCACTTAACATGCCTTTTAGTCTAAACTGATAATATCTTTTATGTCACGCAGCTATATATTTTGGATCGGGGACTTAAATTTTCGTTTGAACAACGAACAGCTATCAGCCATTGAGATAGATGCATTAGTAAAGAGGAATCAGTTGAAGGAGTTGCTAGAAAAGGATCAATTGCTAAGTGTGATGGAGACTGGCGAGGCATTTGCCGAATTGATTGAAAATCCAGTCACATTCCCGCCTACTTATAAATATGAGTTTTGGTCACAAGAATTTGATCTCAAGTATGCAACAGAGTTATTTTAATTACTGACAAAGTATATTGTTAATCTTTATTAAGAAGTATCTTCGTATGTTTAGGCGTCGGCCATCGTGGACCGATAGAATTTTGTACAAAGTAAACGCCGACGTTTACGACGACACAAAGCTAAATACAGTACAACATAATTATAAGAGTCACCCCAGTTACATATTGTCGGATCACAAGCCTGTTACCGCGGAGTTCGATATAATCGTAAGTCCTGCTGTCTATTTTTCAAAAGCCCAATCAAAGATTGCGCCAAAGGTTTCACCTTGGAAAAGAGGAATGTTGTCATAAGTATTTTGATTATTTACAGGTCAGGCCTGGTATCGAGGACAATGAGGTCGAGTTCCAACCTGTAACAGCGTGGTTTATAGATGAAGAGAACTCAGTCTCGTACCGATTGCTAAGCGATGCGAGACCAGCCAGTGGTGACTGGATAGGCCTTTTTCATAACGGTTTCTCTAGTTTAGATGAATACTTGGTTTACGAGTACGTCGGTCGAGGTATGTTTAACTGGATTGTGCTCCCTCAAAACATAGTTTCAACGTGCTAGAAATGTTTCATTCTGTTTCAGGCAAAACATCGCAAGGGTCAAATGGGTCGTGTGCTATCACAGAGCGAATATTTTTCAGCGATACTGCACTTCGGGCGCCTGGCATGTACTGTTTGGTTTATGTTGCTCAACGTGATGGTCTTGTTGGAATCCTAGGTGTAAGCCCACCGTTCCCAGGACATCGCAGATAGGCCTGTGCAATTTCCTTTATTCTTAAGATTTATTCACAATACTTGATGGCAATCGCTTATCCCGGGATTGTTGTTAACTCGTTTTTACTTGCGCGGGAGCACATTTACTTAACATAGGAGCCTTAGCTATGTTTTCGGAATATCTTTCATTGCCTATCACAGATGCCTGACAGAATTCCTATAAGGATATCTTTCTACTTCGTACACGCCTTTTTAATAGTGATTTTTATTTTGTTTATACTTTTGTTCATTGTTGGCAAACTAGAGAACAGTTTTATAGTTATCTCTGGTATTTTTATAAACTAGTTTGACGAACGCAAGCGGGAACGTTGTGAAGAATTCAGCTACGCTAACGATCCTGGACCATGACATTCGTGTTCATCTAAGCTACGAACAATTAGAGATTTCAATATTTAGTCATTGAAAAGCTTGCGATAGGCAGATTCAATGAGTCACAGTCGCATAATATCGTTTAACGTATCGATTGACATATTCAGTATTCAACAGAAGTGGTACAAAATATTTTAGTGACATGTGCTTTACTCTTAGAGATGCACGGTCATTTTTAAACACATTACACTTCTCTTAAGTGTTAAAAGCAGCTTAGAATTTTAAAGAGAAGTGCAATCATATACGGCGTTGGTCATTAGTTCATTTACTGGCAAACGTTAAGAAGTTACTTTTGGTACCTGGTTCCCTCCTTGGTCTACAGCGACCTAAGAATCCTGATCTTTAATTCCAATCCGCTTTGGAGCTTATCAGAGTGTGTCTGCGTGTTTTGCTATCGTACACTCGATATTTACACGTGCTAGGCTACGCACCAGCACACTCGTACTTATAGGTCATTACTTGGGTATTAATTAGGTGATAGCGAGGAATTGAAATAGATTATCAAATCGCCATCACGGTTTGGTTCTACAAACCCACAACTATTTTATTTTTATAGTGCATCACGCGAACACTCAACGAATAAATAGTATACACGCTGTGGTATAATGGGAATACGAAATAAAGAAGGATGTTATTTTTTATTAATCCGGTCTGTCATTTCACCCAATAACATCGGGTATCCCAGACCATTTATTAACGTTACCACACGGGTAGATACAATTTATATTGATTTCAATAAATTAAATAATAAGTAGAAGAACAAATAAATAATACATTCGAACTTGAAAAAAATACTCGAAGAAGTTATATATTAGTGAAGATGGGCATTATGCAATTATGTGGAAGTACAACTTGACAGACAAGGAATCACCGTGTCTTACGTAATTTCGGGAACACGTAATAAGCGTAGTACTTTTAACGATCTGTTTATGCAAAGTGAATATCTTTGCCGGATTTCATTTGTGCGTTAGCGAGTACTACCAATCCGGCATGAATCAGCCTGTTGCACTCATTGAGTTAAGGGTATAATTAAAGCGAACATTGTAGAAAGTATCTATACTAGGTACTTAATCACAAGTCGCACGCTATACTTTGATGATTAACTATTCCTACTATATACCTATTTACATTTACATACACATTCAGGACTTATTACTAACATCGCGAGAATTGGTTTTAAAAAAGATTGTATTTAAAAAACCTATGAATTAATATTCGAGTCAATACAACGTTTTACTCCTTGCGTACAATGAAACGGTGGGATAAAAGTACAATGGAACGGTTTAATTGCACTGGATGACATACAGATTTCGCTGCTGCCGGAAGCCTTCATTGTAACCATGCAAATATCTTACAAGCGGCACTGCCGTAACGATTCGTCGACTGCATGGACAGTTTCTCATAGAGCGTGCTCCTCCTCTTCGCAAGGAAAGCACGTAACGTAATTGGCGAAGGCGCCGTAGTCTTTCTGGCAAGCACCGGTCCATAAATTAGCTCGGCAACGAACAATGAGTCATCGATACTTTGATTTGGCATGGTCGTCCTTCACGAAGAAGGCTCTACGCGTGAACACAAAAAGTACATGGTCTCTCTTTCAGCAACTTTGAAAACAAGAGACCTAGCTGCCGTAACCCCATAGTCTTGGACTATATAATAAGGTCACAATGACCTCAGGGTAGAATTGTTTGTCGGGGTGAAGAGTCCACATGATCTCCATTCAACACTGGGAGCAGATATAATTCCATACTGCCAACTTCCGGCTCGGTGACATCGAGACCACGAAGCTTTTGAATGCGATACCACACGAAGTCTCTCGGAGGTCGTCGAAGGACGAACAAGCCGAACACGAGTACACCTTGAAGAGCATTGACCAGGTCGAAGATAGACCAATTGAGAGGATCACCACCGATCCACCAGGATATCAGTTCCATTGTCCAATTGAGACCCATCAGGAGGAAAAGGATGGAGCAGACAATAAAAGTCTTCTTCAATCGTCCAAGGAGCCTTTGATCCAACCGATCGGACTCCTGATTCCTCGCGAGCCTCCTTAGAGCGAGGTCCTGCTGGTACTTCGACAATTTGATCGACGTGAGGATAAAGAGGACTACATTCCCAAGGAGTAGCAATCCCAGAGGGACGTAGAAGTACGGCTTCGCCTCATCGTCGGCTAAAAATCATATATCTTCATAGAAGGACTCTTCAATGACTTAGTTACCTGACTTTGAAAACTTTGCCAAGTGCAGCATCCTTACATTTGAACCAGCAACTGTCCTGACTGAAGTTCGGCTTGACATATGTTGTGGGTACCGCCGGGCTGAGATCCATTGCCATGGAAACAAGGATCAGTATCGCTGGAGGAGTCCAAGCCCACACGGAGTAGCAGAAGAATAGCTTTTTCGGTTGCATTCTACCCCGGTGATCTCGATCCACGTGGTTACGTACCAGCGACCACGTCTCGATGCACATCACGTTCAACCAGAAGAAACAGGCCACGAAGGAGAACTGGATGACGAATGCTGGAAAAGCCAAGCGACGTTCTTAATCGTTGGCTCCTAATGGGCGCGCTGACCTCATCTCGAAAAAGGCATTACCGCCTCACAACAATTCGCCGCACCTCGATCGAAACGTTCAGCGAGGATTTCACCTCGCAATTTCGCTTCGATCTAGCCAAGCAAAATTTGCCAAGCGGAGGTTTCCATTGAAGTCAGGAGAGCAACCCAGCATCCAAGAGCTACCTCAATTGAAGTGAGATTGATCGACTTACCCATTCCGATGCAGACGTTGTTTTCGAGATGAGAGCTAGCTAATTGCGTGAACGCCAGACTGCTGAAAGCAACGGTTAAACATCCGCAGTAGTGGCAGAGTGCCTTGCCCAGGACGTCTCTTAATTTTGGAGTAATAGAGTAGGCAATGATTGTGAGGATCAAGAAGGGCACCGATATCAGTAGTCCGCAAGCATAGATCTTCACGCCGGAATTTGCCGTGTTGATCATTTGTTCTGTAAACAATCGTTAGAGATCGAATTCATATTACTGATCTTCCAAAGTAATATCTAATTTCCATTGTTTTGACCAGGCTTTTAATTATTTGTTAATCGATTACGATGATCTCAAAGGATTTATGTTTTGACGCCAAAATGGGTTGGGTTGGGTACCGCTATCGTCAGATTGCGATTACTCAGTGTTAAATATTGGGCGAATGTCTGAACAGTTACCCACGTGTGCTAATATGAGATCATTGATTTAATACGACGAAGTTGATGGCAATTAACCTGATACTGTCATCGATAACGTGGGCGAAGAATTTTAGTCATTCATTAAAATATCTGTCACGTAAATAAATTCAAGAATAATAAGAGCTTAGTTACATATGGAAATTGATTTTTTAAATAATGAAAATTGCTCGAAAGACTAATTAATTTATAAAATAGCCGATGAACAATACATGAGTATTTCAAAAGATTTACCTTTTGGGAAACATACGAGGGTCCTTAATCCCAATTCGGGTACCATTTCGATGCAGTAATCTCTGCCGGGTGCAAGCATGACAAGCGCGTGATGCGGTGCGAAGATGGAGCCATTTATAAGTAAATAATTTTCGTCCTCTCTGCTCTCTTCCGGCAGAAGCATATACCTGAGTAAAATCACAAATTAATTACTAAGTTCCTGGCGGATAGTTTGCCTTTATCACTAAATCCTCACAATCGGAGGTTCAATCGCAAGTTTTCAAGCCTTGAACTTCAATAGGACGGTGTTATTGTATGTGTGAGGAACTCTACGTTTATCTTGTTACCGGGCTGTCGTGCGATATTTGCAAGGCAATAGGTGAGGGAAATTCAAATCCACCTTACGCCGCATCTATCAGAGTCAGAATCGCTTTATCTGATCACCACGGCATAGGTAAACACCTCGAGTTTTCCCACATTGTTCACCGGTTACGATTATATTTCTTTTTATCATTGAATTATGAAAATATCCGGTTCTCCACGTTAGTTCCCCTATTAAAGAGCCGGTCAATAACACATCAATTACAGTCACGCGAGGTCCATTTGAATCTCGAGGTCTAATTAGATTAAACGGCATGAAATCTCTTGTATGGCAATCGGGCAATTAGGCGACTCGTAAGTAACGACTTTAATGGGAGCAAGTGATCGCCAGGAATTCGATCTTTGATCAGTGCCGGTGTGGAATGCAACTTTTATCGGGAAACGATAGCTGATCAAATAAAATTCCCCTGATAACATCGATATTTGACAGTAAGAGAGAGTGGGGATCAGCTGAAGAAAGTGCCGAAAAAGTCTGATACAAAGTCGGAGGAAAGTGCGATATCGTGTCATTCCAATTCTATGTAAGCAGTTTAGGTTTAAAGGCTGATAATTCTAAATATAATCTTTTCTTGATGCACTCGCAATATTGGAATAATGAATCGGAAAATCTATCTAACGGATATAATACCGAGAATTCAGCCGATAACGCAATAAGGTGTGCGCACTGTAGAAGGAAAAGTGTACGGGGAAACAGTCGGTTATTTTTTCAAGGATTTACGGCGCCTTGATTAATCGGCTTATATGTCTGTGGCGCTATCATCTGCTCATAAAGTGCGTGCGAGTGCATCATCGGTACTTCCCTTATCTCCGCAAACTTCCTGCCGCCTGTCCCAAAAATCTGTTGCTCACAATACGATAACACGAGTGATCGCTTTTCGTAGCATTTACACTACGGTGTCTCTTGTATTAGTACATTGTTGATCGGCGAAGTTATTAGAATTCATTTAAATTGAAATATCCTGATTGAATTGTGAGATTAACTAGTTATTGTACAAGGTAGCGAACGATATGTTTGTGCGAAGAAACAGAATGAAATTTGTTGAACAGTTGTAATCGACATAGGCGAAGGTACCTTTTGTATTCGCAAGGGTCGCCGACGATGGCCACGAATTCCAAGCGCTCGTCGCCAGGGATCATTATGCCGGTCCTGTTGAACTCACTGAACAACGGTGAGAAAAGCTTGGTGCCGGTGTTGTCGGCCCTGCAGACTGAAGTGCCCGTCTCGTCCCTTGTAAGTACTTCGTTCGGGCCGCAACATTTTGCCACTAATGGCAAACCACTGTACTGCTCTGGTATGGTAGTCTCGTTCTGCTGTGCATACGAAGGAACCAACATTGAATTAGACATCACGAAATCTTTCTCTTCTCTTTCCATCTTTTAGTTTCTTTTTCAATCAGCATTTGTTTTTGGATATCTATAGTCTTTCTATTTTGAGTTAGCGATTCGTTTGGCAAAACACGGTTCATTCATCCACAACAGCAGCAGCAGCCCCGCTTACGTGTCCGACAATGATGTAGCAAGGTATATTTGAACGGAGCTTCTGCCGATGGAACGCGAAATCGAACTTTATTTAGACAGACTTAATAAAAGGATTCGACCGAGAAACACAGAGGGAGAGAAAGAGAGATGGTGAGAGATGATTGCGAAGCTTCCAAAAATAATTCAACACCCAGCGGGAGAGGAGTGTACTTTTATTTATCCGGGAAATCGAATTCGCCCGAAATTTATAGACTCGAGCCAAAACAAGCGTGCTAGTTAACTCATGCCTTCTAGTTTACTTCGCTTCAATTTGCAACATACGTTCATACTATCCTTAGAATCATGGAACACAGTATAATGAAGTACTTAGGAGAATCTATGATAATTTGCTGGAGAAGCAACAAGATGACGTTAATGCGGAATAGGTAAATTAACATGGTTCGTAATTAAAATACAGAATCAAGATTGGCGAATTGCTAGTGTTTTAGGATTACAGTTATGCAATGTTTGATTTCAATTTGTGAGGTAAAATTTTAATTACTACGTTGTATTTTTACGTACCAATGCGACAACGTGAATAATTGGTGAAGCGGCTTGGACGAAATTCGCCAGGTTTGCTAAAATCCACAGCACGTTGCACAGGAGAAACAAGGATATCACTGAATTTCCAGACATCGTTGCTTAAAAGTAACGCACTTGGTATCTTCAAGAATTGTCATAAACTTTTCTCGAGTGTGTACGAAATACGCGGCTTGAAATTTCAACTCGCGCAAACAATCTTATATCACTTAAGACACGAGCGCTAAAAAGTTAGGTCAATTCGACTTCACAGTTCTTTGGAACTTCGATATCGAACATTTTCTTCCGATGATTAGCGTCACTTCTTTGTATTTTGTCTTCTTCGACTCCTTCATTCACTATGCTGTATTCTTTTCCTTTTTACACTTCCCTTTCTATTACATCGTCATGTGACTTTGCGAAGTTAATGATTTCCTTAATCATCAAGTTTTTAACAGGTTTTCTTCCAGCTTCACCGGTAATCTTTCGAAGGCACAGGCAGACGAGTCATCGTTCGAGAGGGAACTGATGTTGAAATCTTAGCACACAGCAGCCTCCCTTGTGGAGAAACTCCAGTTCCAGCTTATTCCCGGCAGTGTAATAAATAGTAATCGACTTTATTTTAGCACAGACACTCGCTAGGTCACCGGTATCGCACTCCTTCTGAACTCTATCAGTCCTCACGTAACACGAGCACTGATTATTACACCGGCTATCGATTAGAGTTTCAATGCTGAACAAGATAATGGCTCGTTATTAATTGTGATAACGGACTAGTCAAGTTCGAACTTTATTTCTTAGTATCGGATGTCGACTCACTCTTGAAATCTGCAACAAATTATGATTCGTGTTAATTGATGTTTCCTAAAAGGCAGTTTTTGCTTTAGTGATTTGGTCGATCAATTCTCACGCGAATTCATTTTTTGTATCAATAACTATTATGAATTCGACGAATTTATTGGCTTAAATATTCAATTTGTAGGAGTGATAATGGGTTCAAATGATTGATCGTTTTATATGAGTAATATTAATTCTGTGAGCTTATTAATTATTATATGAGACTGTTTCTGGTAATATCAACGGCAACTATTGATTGATCATTATTAATTAGTATCCGATCGAATCAATCAAGCATTTGGAGTACGAATTCGATGAAAGAAAGTGCAAAAGAAAGCGATTGTTACATTTCGACGAGCCACGGGGATGACTAGTAAAAATCAGCATCAACTAGGTGGTCCGTATAAAATCATCGAAATATCATGTGTCATTTGGCAGTGATAGTCGGTCGAATGAATGGTCGTTGACCCAGAATTCCCGCTACTTTGGCGTGGAAGAAGATCAGAAAAAGAATGCTGACCTCGCAGAGCACGGCTAATGATTCCGATTTTTCATAGCTAACGGATAGAAGCTAATACTAGTTCGAGGCAGTCAAGAAATCAGTGGTTCCTCTTAGTGAAAACTCACAATGCCGGTTCGGAATTCACGGAATACTTGGTGCCCAATAGAAAACCGGTATCCCGCGCGCTGTCTTTGGTCGGCCGGCAACCACTTCGCCGGCAGACAGCTGACTGATAAGTCGAAGCGTTTAATGAAAGCGAGAGACACTTACTCGAAACTCAGCACCACTCCCAGTCACTTTAATACACCAGCGAAGGAGGAAGTATCATCTTGAAGGATCGGCAAAGGAAATTCCATTTGAACAACTGGGAAAAGTTGACCCCGGGATTCCCCTGAAGTGAATCCTTTGACACTTTCCTCACTTTTCAGTAAACTTCGTCCTCAAGTTATTTCAACACTATTCAAATAAATCTTGACACGATTGGATACGAATTATAAAAACCGGCGCGTTAGTTAGATACTTTGAGGATCAAATCGAACAGGTTTCCCCCGATCATTAAGACGTCTTTATGGCAAATAAGAAGAGAAGTCTCTCGGTGGAATCCCCGGCACGTCACGTAACGTACGCAAGTCGTGGAGAGTGTCTTGTTGAAATTGACGTGATGTTCGGACCGAACGACGTCCGGGAACGCACTGGCAGCCAACGTTCTTCCACTCGAGACTTTATCGCCCGCTGCATGACTGATCTCCTCGCGAGAGTCGATGCACACCTCCAACATTCGCCACTACTCAACACACCAATACTACCTTTGCCAGTTTACAAAGATGGATCATTCGAGTTCATGAAATTTGTCGAGTGCACTTCCGCTGACTTAATACTCCTACGCGGAAAAAGCGATTTAGTTTGCACAGTTGATTGCGTGCGTAGAAGTTGCTACGTAAGTCATTAGAATAAAGAACTACTAGGATAAGTTGGAATTAGTAGAAACATCAGCATAAGTTAATGTTGGACTATCCTTGCATATGAATGATCGGTTGCATGGATAAAAATCTTGCATTCCACACATCATAAACCCTGTTGAAATATGCGGTAAACAAAAGTTTCCTTGGAATCCCCAAAGAAAGAGAATATTTTAATATGAAGTAATAGAAAAAAACTGTACTTCTGTTTTTGTTCTTCAAGAGATAAACACTTGAAAATACCACAGATTTAATACTCTTTTAAAGAAAAAGTATGGAACAGACAAGGGTTGATTTGATCAATCGATCGAATTTCAGAGACACAGCGGAACGACCTTGCCATTGAGTAATTAGTACCAGAAAAGTTATGGGATAACTTAATCTGAATGCCAGTTTGATCTACCGCTCGAGTATAAATTAATATCTGATCAGAAGTGCTCCGTTTCCATCGGAAGACTCCAATGATTTATGGCAAATGAAAGTTTCTTCAATGGGATGGGGTTTTCATATAAATCTCGCTTCAAATTCGCGCTCCTGGCTACTGGTCAAGGCGAAATTAATTAACGCGAGCCATTTCGGTCGGTGCAAGATGTATGTCACTTTTAATGTCAGAGACGCTAATTTGGGGAATTCTAGTGATGGTGGAAGGGCCGATAAGCGTTACACGTTCTCGGAGCAATCGCTCGAAATAGAAAGTTCGTCGGTGTTTTCGCCGAGAGTCACGTGCATGCCTCGCGTCACGTTCGCTGTCTTCGTTAGTGTAATTCGATCTGCATTGTAAAGTTGTTATTGTAAAATTGACGTAATGCCAGATCTACCGCGATGCTAACTAGTATAACAATGACCAAAGAATTTCTCATGAATTTGTAGAATCACATTAATCATTATAACAAATGAACATCCTTTCGCTATTCTAAATTCGTATCAATTTACACAAATCAAACTTTCATCCATGCAAGAAAAACAAAACAATGAATATGAGAAGGACAAAATCTACTGTACGTATATTTTGACAGGTAGAGAACGTAGCACACATTACAATGATCATTATTAAACACTCATGACTTGCTTCGCCGACGCTGATATTAGGAACATGACGTAATACGACGGGAGAAATTTTTTTACTATCTCACTGCCGATGTGACGTCGCCGGAGAGTGATGTATGTAGAGCTGGCAGTCGAATACAGAGACAAAAATTTCAACTTTATCCTGAAAGGCGCGTGACATTTAGCGCAAGGTTCTCTTGGAAAGAGCGCTCACGTGGTCAGCCGGAAGTCCGGCGTTCATTGCTCGAGTTTTATTGATAGGAGATAGAAAGATTCCGCGAAGGAATTCCACGAGTCAAGTCGATTCCTCGAAGGCGTCATTCGCTGATCACTACTGACGAGGTACGACTACCTACGTAACACTGATTGGTGAATCGCCAGGATATTTGCACTCCCTCGAAACTCCGTCGTAGATGCGCCAACACTCCGGGGGGTGTTCCGTAAACAGTAAGCAGCTGATGCATTCCAACACGTGGATTTCGAGTTCGATCTGTTAAGTGCAATCCTTTAAATCACGTGCTGTGAGGAATCGGAATTAAAATTGGAACAGGTTCCAGAAGGAATATAAAATCAATGTAAATATAATCGACTTGCAATCGGGACTGGTTTCAATTTTAGAACACGGATCTAAGATTAATTCATTGGAAATAAAATCTTTTATACACAACGGGAAAAACCAGAGTGAAGATCGGAATAATCAGACTGTATTGTAATCGCGAATCGATTCTGATTTCAAATTCAGTACACACGCACGTAGTTTGAGGTCGAGCCTCCATTGGTCCTGGTTAGCTTGGTCATGTCAAATCTTCACCGATGACTCGTCAAAGTGTAGCATTGTCGTCATTCACGCGTAGGATTTCATCGTACACAGTCTTCTTGGAGTTCTTTTGCAAGGCACACGCTCCTGGTTCGGAAGGGGAAAGCCCATGGCCGAGAGAGGAACGTTTCACTTGCCGAAATTCGGCGAAGAGCGCGTGGGTATTGGAGTTTCTGGCTGCTTTCGGCCTCTGACATTCATCAGTGAGAGATATATTTAGAGAGATACTGCAAACACGTTTATTATCTTCTCAGCGATCACCAAAAGGTGGGCAGATACCGATGGTGTGTCGATGAGCGGCTTGTGTCGGCTAACTCTCACCCAGTTCGGTGAGTTAGTTGCTTTAATGGAACGTGCTTCCTACGCCAGGGAATCATTCGTTACAGTGAGCGACGTTTACGATTGTTGGTTCTGCTACTGTAGTTTTCGAGAAATGGGATGGCGCGGTTGATGGCTTTTTTGTTACATGAACACTTACTCTTGATGATAGCAGGATTAATTAAGGGTTGAAAAGGGATTGTTGATAATACTTTTGCTTGGAGTGAACTTTTTTCTAATTAAATATTTTTAAAGTCTGGACTCTATTGTAATATTGAAAATTGGAAAATAATGAAGAATAGAATAACAATTTATTCCTAATGAAGAATGTTTACAATTCGGTTTAATATTTCTTTGGTTTCGAGGTGAAAATAATGTTGGAATAATAGTTATTGACGCTTGAAACTGTTCGGCTTCGCATTATTGATCGGGCTGAAAGCTCTTGCACCCGGAAACGCAGGCGGCTGTTTTTCCTCAGAGAGTTCTGATGTCTATAAATTAATGTGGTGATATGCACGCTTTTAAAATTTACATTTATCTTCAACTGACAAAGTGCACTCGTTAGTCTGTGGCAAATTGATTAACACCGCTATGCACAGGCTTTCAATTGTAAATCCCGTCGACTATAAATCATGTTCAATTAACACACGCGAGTCAAGTCACGTAGATACACAGAACTACTAACTTTAACTTTCAAATATCAAAATTTGACAGTTAATAACAATTTTCAAGTATCTAGGATGCTAAAAGGCTTTAAAAGCAATGAATAACAATTTAAAAATATTATCCGAAATACACAAAGTGCCGAAGCAATAACAAGCTAATGATACAACGGGTCGAAGCCAAACAAACAATTAATACCTCGTCAATGCTAAAAGGGGGTTGTAATGCTTTCAAATTGAAGTATCAGTTTATTAATTAATAACAATTTTAAAATATCATTAGCTGAAATACACGAAATGCTGAAATAATAACAAGCTAATTATCTGAACAGATCGAAGGCAAAGAGATAATTAATATGCATTGCCTGTTCGATACTGAAAGGGGTTGTAAAGCCATTCGAGCCCTTGCGTAACGCAGCGATCGCCAATTACGGGGAAAGGTCCGGACGGACGTAATACTGACGTCAGAATTGCTCGCCTTAAATTTAGCACCTGACGTAAGGGCGAGCCTTCGAAATTGCCCGGGCGACTATCCGCCACTGCTGGAGCTTCACAACAGAAGCTATGACGTCTTTCGACGACGACGTCGATCCCAAACCTGCCACGGGTTTTACCGGACCACCTGTGATCTTCTGCAAGCAAGCACCACTTGCATTCTTCGCACGCATTTGAAAATTTCCCAATTCTTTTCAATTTTATTGTTTGACTGATCGATGATCGATTTTGAGGTGGGAAATCCCTTCAGGTCCCAATTGTTCGTCCAATCTTTGATTACAACTTGAAATAATTGAATAGATAATTGCATTTAATGAATCAAATGAATTGTACAATTCGTAGCTAATTAAAGCAAATTATTAAACGAACGACTCATTAGGAATCAACCAAGTACGATTTTCCGATATCAGAAGGTCTTCTTGGATATTTGACACCTCGACGACAGTGGTTGACAAGAACGAACTGGCTTTAACGAGTGCCCCTTCAAAGAGTGATCGCCCAGGGCTGGCGTAATGAATAATCGTCCATCAGAAAAGCGTTCAACGCTCGTCTTCACCCTTGGAGAAAATGAATCACGGAGCGGCGGCTCAGTTGACAGCTTTGATAGAGCAGAGAATTCTACTCTGTTGCGGCTTTGCCACGTGCTCGCACCCTACCACGCCGCGCTTCTCTCCACTCGTTCCAATTCGTCCGCCTTTTTCCCCCGACTTCCCACACCGCAGACTTGCTTGCTTGCGCGCGCGCGCTACCACCACCGCACCGAGCAAACCTCGACTTTCCTGTTCGCCGCGGCGTGTGCGCGCGCGATTTATGAGCGACCGGCGAAATTTTCACTTTGGCTGCCCAGCACATTTCACGGATAGCAGAGCAGCCGGGGATGACGAATCACGTGAAATTGCCGATGCTGCATGCGCCAATCAATAAATCGCACGTGTGCGCTTGTGAATGTGAATGAGGATGATTTATTATTTGATTTATTATTATCGTTTGAAATTATTGGAAGATGGGAGAATATGGTATTTCTAGATTTATGGATTTGAAATTGGGAATGATCGATAACTTTATATGTCTGTGTATAGTTGAGGGGACTTCTAAGTTCCGACTGTTCAAAGGCTTAATCGGTACCGGCGACACCAGTCAGTGTATCCGATATCAGGATTCAGATACACTTGGCTGGATCGTCATCCGAACTCCACGGGATTACCCGATGGAAGCCCTTTACGTGACTCCCGGTCTCGCATACCCCAAAGTTTGGCATTGAGCTACTGATTAATCCATCCTGGTACGAAAGAAAACTCTCTGCAGACGAAAGTTAACAGAATCCACTCCAACTATGTTCCAAACTACTAATCACACATTTCCTATTATTGATTTCCTTTATTGTATATTTGATTTATTAGAATAATCATTCGTATTTTAAATTATCCACCAAATCAAGTCCAAACTTTATCCACTTTACAAGCATCCGGCAAAGGAACTCGACAAATCCATACGAACAACTTACACAAGCAAATGAAGTTGTGGTTTCGGGAATCTTTCGAGAATGCAAATCTTCCCGCAGGAGTAGCTCGCGTGTATCTTAAGCGTGCGGGTAAAACTTTTTATTGAAAAGTTGCCCTGCCGGCTGACACGAAACTTCGTGCGGTGAACTTTCCACATTTACCATAGCTGGCAAGCGAAACAGCGTCCGTGCCATTGGCAACACTATTTACATCTTTTTCAGCTGACGTATGAATTAGCGAATCGGCCAGGAATATCCAGCTAAGCAAAGCTTTGCTCACCGGAGCCACGTGCAGAAAGACGCGCGCGCATTAATGTTCCATCTTATCGAAGCTCATGTCGAACATGACTCGCGTGGATGATTCATACCGATAAAATGTTTGTTCCGGATAATTGGCACGAGCGAACGTACGCCGGAGTCCAATTGCTATTGAGAAATTTATTGGTTCGCTTTTTGTGTTAATCCTTCGCCCTCGAATGAGACTGCTTGCTAGTATGTGAAAGGAAAATGGCGGTGTTTTCAGGGCGGAAAGTCTGCCAACTGGTGTTTCGTTTTTCAAACAAATCTGATAGATAAATATTATTCTGCGATTATAAACAGATTTAAATGCACAATAATGATAGAATTATTTTACAACAGAATTTCTGTATTTATCCTGAATATTTTATATGAAGAATGATTATATTAAATTATCATAAACGATTGAAATACAGTCTATTAAATCATTTTCCGAGGGAGAAGAAGCGATAGGGAAAGCATGGGGTTCAGAAGTATTATTCCTCCCTTGTGCGGGACGCCATAATCGAAATTGTCGCGAGGTTCGCGTGCGTCCACGGTCAGTGACGTCTCCCTTCTATTATGTTCGTTCCTTCCTGCGATCAACCTCTGGAGACTGGCCTTGCCGACTCGACTGGGCTCGCGCGACTACGAGAAACCACCAGGAAGGACGCTCCTCGACACAATGCACACCATGTTCCCCGCACCCATTATCCTTCACGCCGTATAAATCCTGTGCAAACTACACGAGAGCTGCTACTTTCGTATTATCATCCTCGTGACAGCATGATTGCCCGAATCATTAATCAATTCGTATTCACAATCCAAACAATAATTTTCTAAGCTCAATTTGACTATGAATTTCTTAAACTACTAAAACTATAAAATCATAACAGAATGAATTCTTCGCAAATTTCACAGATCACCACTAAGTGCAAAGAAGATAAAAACAGCGAGTTACGCTTGGACGACGGCATCGCTTTCGCGCGTGTACAAATGCGCCTACTAAGGAAGCATAATATCGCAAGGGAAATCTAATTCCTACCGGTCGAATGGTATGATTTAATCACGATTTACATCAAACGTTAAAAAAAACAGAGTAATCCGATAATAATAGGCGGTGCGAAGGAGGAAGCCAGTTTCATTTCGTTCCTCCGGCAGTGAGCTTTTCGTTTTAGTTCGAAGCGGAGAGTACCGGCATAGGTTACACATACATCGAGGAATTGGTGAAGAGGAAAGTGTGCGGATATGCTCGGGAAAGGGAGAATCGTGCGGGTGCGTTAATAAACGGAGCAGTGCTGGTAGAACGCTGATATGAAGGATCGAATCGGGAGAATGGTAGGGCGGAAGTGCAAACGGGGCTTAATGCGGCATCAGCATCCGACACGGTGTACTGCGCTGCGAAAGCATCGCCCACTCCCTTCTCTCGAGCGAGCACCACACTCTGGCATCCCTCCCTCCATTTAATAAAAATATTTCTCGCTCTCTTTCCCGCCCCCTTCCGCTTCTCTCTCTTTCGGTCCTATGGCTTCTCTTCTTCCTCTTTATCCTGTTCCATACTTCCCCCGCCCTCGTTCTCTCCCTCTCTCTTTCTCCCTGTATATCTCCTCTACCGCGCTCCTCTCTCATCCCTATCTTTCTCTTTCTCTTTCAGATCTGATCCTCGCACTCTCACCGCCATCGGCGATATAGGGTGAATACAATTCGGACTTCCAACACACGCGCGCCCCCGCGAGAAAGAGTCCACTTAGCGAGGGAGGACCGCTTGTTTATCGAAAACTAATTCCATCACAGCGACGAGCCCTCTGAATTTGTCTCCCCTCTGAGTTTTGTATTTGAAAAAATTCCGCGCGCGTGTGTCATGGAGAGAGAGAGAGAATGTGTAATAAGAGTGGCTGGGTTTCAGGGCTAACAGCCCCTGTGTAGAAGAGCGAAGCTCGCTCGCCGGAGCGCCTAACTACCGTGGAATGGGCCACGCAGGCCCGTTAATGGAACGGTAGTTTCTACTTAACAGCCCCGCAGCATCAATTAGGGAATATCGATTCACCGTAAATACAAGAGAGCACGATCTCGCCGCGCCACCGTGGAAACGATCGACTCTGACCGCTACCCCCGAAAAAAACAACAACATAGAACATATACGATGATCTAATATAATATCGACGAAAAGATCGTCACCGTCGTCAACGGTGCGCGAAAAATGAAAGAAGTAATAATACCTTTCCCTTGGGAGAGGGGTGAAATTGATGATGGACCAAAAGAGAGAAAGAGAGAGAGAGAGACAGGGTGGATTTCATAAGAAAAAAAGAAGAAGAGAGCGATTTAATCGGTGGAATATTTCGTTCTCCCAAGTAATAACGCTGATAGCATTGTAATCGAAGTTACCTTCGGTACACAGTGTATAGGCGCGTCTATACGTGTACACTGGTTGCGTCCCACTCTCCTCTCTCTCGGCTGACACCGTCCTTCCTACTCTCCTTGCTCCTCTCTCACTCGCTCTCTCGATGGTCGGTGCTCCTCCGCTCCTCCGCCAGCTCGCAATCCTCGGGGTGAGGGGTAATACTGCGAGAGGCAGTGCTGTGCCGAGAACATAGAAGACCCTCGACTTCCCTAATAACAAGAGTTTATAGTACCAAGAATTTCCAATCGTTAAATCGATCATCGATCTTTAATGTTTGACCTAAAAGATTTCGATTATCGCTGCTAACATGTGTTTCAAAGGTGCTGAATCGATAGAAGTGTGTACGAGTTTTCTGATTCGGCCCGCAGTGGAATAGGTGTGCGGTAGACAGGCGTCGAGGAAAGTTTCGAGAAAGTATGATTGTTCTGGATGTCGGCTGTGCCCGAGGCGAACTGATTTTCTTCGAGATCTTACTGAGTCTCTGCTGATGATCGTTCCGCTCTTTTGCAATGAGTGTCGCCCTTAATGCAGACTCGAGTCGCTTTATAAATAACTTTGACATTTGTACATAATGCGGATATAAATAACAGCCGAATAACGCACTCGAGGGTGACACTATATTAGTAGTGTGTGTGTGTGTGTGTGTGTGTGGCGTGGCGAGTGCGCGAATTATTCTGGGTTATTTGTACGACGCTTAAATTTCAAGCATCGCCGAACGCGCTCGCCTCTCCTTTAACATGCATGAGACTTCGGAAGTTCGTGCATGCGTACTTTCCATGCATATTTCATTGTTATTATCATGCGAGAGGACAACGAAGTTTAATGGCGAAATGCGCTTAATTATCATGTTCCTGTCTGTTTTGCAGTGCAGTAAGAAATGCACGAATGACTTCTACTGAAGGAATGTCTTGTTTTTTTTTTTGTTTTTTTTATGGAGACGGAATTTTATTGGAATGTTGGAGAATTGTTAGCCTAAACGAGATATTAGAGATACCGGCATTGTTCGACACTGAAATCATTAAGCCGGCAGGGCTTATAAATAACTCAAGAATCGTATAACCGTCGACATGAAATTATAACATCCGCTATTTCGGCCTGGGAATAATTCAGCGGCCGGGAAACAATAAAGCGCTCTCGGAGCGAACGGTTGCTCTGTTAAAAAAAAAATCATCGGCTGCCAAGTACCGTGATTCCCACCGCAAGAAAGTAGGAGATTCAATGCGGCGAACAATGCTTTCCCCGAAGTTTCCTGAAGGATTCCGGCACTGGGAACTCGACTTAAATACGACCCTGCACTTTTATACGCTATATAAATTACACCCTATAGAAACACAACCAACACATACTTGATTGGCAATCATCAATCAATACAATCGCAAATAAACATGCAACCAATTAAAAACTCATTATTTACAATACAAAAAGAAGAATCGCAAAAACATTACAAAAAAAAACACAGATATCAATAAAACAAGAAAATTGCCTTATAAATGTCTCATTCCGAAATAAATTAGGTGAGTGTCCGAGAGTGGAAGTTGTTGGACGGTCAGGAAAGTGGGTGGATCGAGTGTAGAATTTTCGTGGCTGGCTGGCTGGCTGTTGCTGACAGGTCTCAGCGGCGTCGGCGTCGCCGTCGGTGGTTTGCTGGGGGTGGCGAGAGCACCTAGTTCCGAGCCTGGGCGGCGGGTCGTGTAGAGCGGGGGCGGCGGCGAGGACGGCGGAGTGGAAGGCAACGAGGAGGCGCACCGACAGTAGCTCCCAGGCAGTGACTCCGCGCGTAACGATATGTAACCGGTCGTCCGGGCGATTCCACTACCGTGGTGTGTGTTATGTCATCGATGACAATTCGAGGCGGGCATCGCGACTAGCACTACTTGCTGGCGAACCTTACGTACAAGGTCAAGGACAGCTGGAGCGACGCGCCGGCGAGGCCGGCTTACCAAGAGTTTTCCCCCCCGCGAGGAGGAATAACTATCAGTGCAGATGTTGGAATAGAAAGAAAAAAGTGATGAGAATTGACAGATAGAAGGATAAAGAGATTAATAAAAGAGAGAATAAACAGTGGTGAAATAAGAGAGAGAGAGAGTGGCAAGTGGTTCGCAGGAAGTGGAATGGGTCGAACACCTCCGGCAGTGCTGCCAGTTGGAAGCTCGACGGAGTCGACGCCGCAAGCTCGATGCAAATCGACGTAGTCGTCGTTCCTTCGATGAAAATCGAGACTCCAGCATATCTGTACTTACCAACGCTACTTTTCCCTTCCTACTAGCTGGTCCATCGCATTCTCCCTCTGCTTTCCATCCGGCTTCTCTCGCCGGTGCGACTCTACGCGGACACCGGCGTGTCACGGTTCGATAGCCGGATGAGCGTCGACGACCTCAGCATCAACGGGGCACCTCGGCAGCGCTCGAATTATCCGCGCCGGCACCGGGAACCACGGTTCCAGCTGGTGTCGACGAACTCATAGAACAGCTTCCGTGCCTTGGAGGTTCAGGATTCAAAGGAACTTGAGTGGCTGGTCTATGTCTTCCCCGGAGTAAGCTAGCTCCGGTGCCACTTCGACAATGTCAATGCCCCTGAGATCGATCGCCGCCTCCCTCGAACTATCGCGCTTCTTGATGGACGGTGAAAAATTGACTTCAGGCTCAGAAGCAATCGCTATCCCGGGGTGCTCGCTTGATTAGTCCATTTCCAGAGGAGTTAATGAAACCCTCGATGTCACCAGACACAACTTCTTTCTTCATCCAGGCATACAACAAGCTTTGACGTTGATTGGACTAAGAATGTGAAAAAAAGGATTCTATTAACTTGAGTGTATTCCTGCGATCAAGATAAAGCGTGGAAGCTGTGATAAGAAGGATCAAAAGGATCGTCAAGGGTGAGCACGTGGTCGCGTGAGCTGCCGGCAAGAAGTCGATCGGAGCCGGAGAAAGCGATCGTCTTGGTGGCCGAGTGGCAGAGTACCAACCGCTCGTTGGATGGAGTGATGAGCGGGGCCCCTGCACGGGGCACAGTGCCCCGTCGCCAAAGACGTCATCATCATCATCATCATCACCAAAAGCATCAAAAGCAACAACGGGCTGAAAAGCAGCAAGTAGAAAAGCCCGAAGAGAAGCGTCCAAAGGTGAACCCGATCTTCCTCTGGGCATCGCAACGCGAGCAGAGGATCGTCGAGGTGAGATGCGAGGACTACGACAAAAGGAATCGTATCAAATTAACCAAAACTCCGCAAGGATGGCGATCGATACCAAGGACGTCAACGAACGTCTATTCCACCGGATTTGCACTCCTTTCGCAAGACGGAAACGCAAGCAATACGGATACAAAAATCGCGGAGAAATCCTGCGAAGGAAAGGACACCGGCAAGGACAAACAGGAGCGGCTCGTGACGCACGATTCTCTCCAACAGACTTCTTCGAAAGATACAAATGGAAGAACAAATGGTTTAGTCCGGGAGAACGGCGACCGGAAGAGAAGGTACGATGAGATCGATAGGAAGACTAATTCTTCCAAGGATGATGGTCAGCAGAATCCAGGAGGATCCGATAGGAGTTGGAAGGAAAGTCGAAGAAAGGCATCTTGTACGGATGGGGGTGGAAAGGATCAAGAAGAGAACGATCAAGTACAGAATCAAAGGTCATTCGCCAAGATTATTCCTTCTCTCGAAGGATGCTCTGGAAAGAGAAACCTCGAGGAACTTCAGAGGGATAAACTCTTCCAGCCACGGGTGGTTCTTGAACAACTACGATTTCCACAGCTTCCAAGATCCAATACGATCCTCTCGAAACAGGGACGAGAGCCGGCCAGAGCTGAGGAGGAGCAGACTACTGATGATGCTATCGATCAAGAGAAGCCAGTCGCGGATAATGAAAAAAGGCGTCGCACGAACAAGGCGGGCATTCAGGACATATTGAATATGATAGACGCTACGGCCTCGCCCGTTCTTGCCGCCGATACGCCCAGCGCCGATCTACCCGTCGATTCTACCAAGACCGACGAGGTCCTCGATGAGGGACTCCAGCAAAAGAAACCGGTCGATGATAAAGTTAAAGATTCCAACTCAGCTCTCTTGATCGAATTAGCAGGCAAAGTCCAGGAACGGCAGCGACCCGACGCGATATCTAGTTACCAAAATGGAGGCGTTCATCGAGATGACGATGCCTCGACAGAGAAGCTGGAAACTCCTGTTGAGAAGGTCCTCGGACAATGTACCGTCCAAGAGGAGAAAGGGAATAAGTCTGGATCAGAGCAAACCGACAATGTCGTTGTTGTGTCTTTCAAGAATAAATCGAACTCGATCACGAAGTCATGCAAAGTGGTTGAGGCCGATGGAGGCCTGGGAGGCCGAGCGAAATCTAGAACGAATTCTATTCCCAAGTGGAACACTTCCGCCGGCAATGGCGAGTCTTTGGAGACTGAGGAAGAGCGACCGGACGAACCCGGCGAACTCCTAAGCATAGATTACAGCGATAGTTCGAAAATCCTTAATGCATTAAGAAACACACCAGGGCTTTCGATATCAATAACAAGAACTCATACACCGGAAAGTACAAAGAGTCTTGTTGTACCATCAACGAGGCCATCCTCGAAGGCGTCCTCGTCGAGTAGATCACCGGATTCCCAAGCCGAGTGTGTTGAAAGACTCTTCAAGAATTCGATCGCTGATTCCGCATCGACCGTGACCGCTTTTGAAAATCGAGGATCCACTGGATCACCTCGAAATCTTCCTGGTCTCTCGATTATCATACCAAGTTATCGTTACAGACATCCTTCGAGCCAACCAGTGACTAACCATTCCTCACCCAGCACTAAAGCTCACCGGGTTGAATCCCCGGAAAGCACGGTGAATTTCCCTAAATCCGACACGTACGCCGGTGATTCTAAACTAGACAGATTTCCGCATGAGGAGGAAGATGAAAGGGACATGGAAGAGGAGGAAGAAGAGGACGATTGCGATTCGCAAGTATTGGAAGATCTTAGACGACAGAAGGCTGATTTATTAGCTTACGAGACAGGCGATAGTGACTTCTATCGTCGACAAGCAATCAACGGAAGCCAGGAAGGTCGAGGCACCCCTTTCGAAAATTCTAAGAGCCAAGGCGGCGCTAACACTCCCCACTGGATAAGTTCCAGCAGGAGTAGCGAGGCTCAAGCGAAGTGCAAGTACCAAGACTTGGAGCACTTTGACGAGCAGGTGCTCGAGGAACTGAGATCACGGGGAACAGTTGTTTCACCTCAACCAAGTGGTATTCCATGCTCCCCAGCATCCAGGAGACCTTCCTCCGCCTATCTGGAAAGACTACTGCCGAGTCCTCCTTGTTCGGTGTCTTGTTCCGAGGACGCTAAGAACGATCTAACTCTAAAAGGTATCTTGGCCTCACCGAACCGTCTCGACCCTAGGGATCTCGATCGAGCCAAGGATATCCCTGTTATCCGTTGCGATCCACCAATCACCGAGCATCATATACCTCGCACAGAACTCTCGAAAGAACTGGAGAAACATTGGAATGCTCGGAAATTAAACAGAGTTCTTCAAGATCGACTAAGCGTGCCTAGTCAAGAATCGAAGAATCCTGGCAGACCTGTGTCCAGTGAGATCAATAATATTTATTTCCTATCGGATCGATCGGTACCTAAAAGGCCGACATCCGTTGAATGGTCGATTGGTCGACAGAAGAGTCAATCGACCTATCAGAAGTCCGTGAGTAGAAGTCGAATCACTGAACAGGATGGTTGTGCGACTTCGAGCAGTACCGATAAGTACTTGGATCCAGCCAGTCAACTACGAGAACTGATCGAATCCTCGGGACACTTGATCCCAGATCCTTTGCTAGTGCCTAGGGATTATTTGCCAGGTCTAGCTGCAGCTCCTGCTACCGAAATCCCTAAGTTACTAGCCTCCAGACCAGAACTTCGACTACCAGAAGCTCTTACCAGGCCGGACCTCCTCAGGGATCCTGATCTACTGGTGATATCATTGGCGCATCTTCAGCACGTCCTCGATCATGGCGAAGGTCCTGTCTCCAGGTCACGACAATCCTCGCAGTCCAGGATCAGCAACGGCACTAACAAAGGATCTGGTCACGCGAGCGCACCAATGAGAAGCCACCATTCTCAGTCTAGGCCGAAGCTTTCCTGCAAGCCGATCGGTACTTTAATGCCTGCGCCGATCGATCTCTCCAGCAGCAGACGTTCCAGTCCTTATCCTCCGTTACTCAGGGTACGAAGCGGTCTTCTGAAACAGGAACCGGAAGTCAGCTCCACCGCTAGCTCACCCGATGACTCGCAACTTTGGCATCCGCTCTTCGGCAGGTAACTATTTCATGTTATCTCTTACACATACTTTTACTGATGGTTTCCTTGATATATTATTTCTAGAGTGTTTGAGTGCAAAGTGTCTCAGGCTATTTTTCTAGTTAGTAATCAATGGAGACGGTTAATTGACTCGCACTTAAGAATTGAAAGTCGATCGCTCCTAAAAGGAGAAAAAGTCCGATAGTCCCTGACTGCTGGCTAATGGAGTTGTTCAAGTGTACTCGACGCTTCGTTCTTCTTCCTCTCGAAAATATTATTCTTCCTCTCTTGGACGATCGAGTGAACGAGCAGCGCGTCCTGCATTTCTCTTCGATACTTCAATACGACTGAAAGAATGATGAGAGAAAGAGAGAGAAAGGAGTGCATGGTATGCGATCTCTATGTATCGCACCGGAAGAAGATATGCCTAGCCAGACGGCTTGCGCATGCCGGGCCGGATGCAATTAATGCAAGAGAGGTGGACGAAAGAAGCAGCAAAAAAAAGCTTATAAAATTCCGTCTTTCTTTCTCTTTCTCTCTCACACATACTTTTTTTCTGCACGACGGATTAAGCTCGGCGGGCGTTCGCAATCTGCATTTGGGAAGTAGAACGGGTGCGCGGGCACGAACGAGATACGGCAAAGGGGAGAGAGATGAGAATGAGAGCCGGAGGAGGCACTGATACAACTTAACTCGACAGACAAAACGTAATAAGCTATAGAAACTATATATATATATATCCTCGTATCATCGGGCATTGAATGAAAAAGCGACGATGGTAAGAGGACAACATGAAAAAATCCGGAGACGAGAAGAATGTAGGATATATATCTCGTTACTCAAGCTTTATCTGCGTATCGCTCGGGGGCGTGAGCCTCCCTTTTTTTCCCCCACGCTCGGTAATACTAAACTACCAATAATGAGGCTAATAATCCTCGCGGATAATACAATTATTTACGGTGTGTTTGTATGACGACTCTCAGACGAAGGTGGGGAACGCCAAGCGGGCACGGGACGATTTTAAAAGCGACTGGTAATTAACGTCAAATTGATCGATCCGAGAGAGCGAGCGCGCTAGAGCGCAGTTACAAGCACCAGTTCGCAGCATCCAATCCACACACATGCACACCGACATATACATCCAATGTACCGCGCGACGCTCTACGTGGAAATCGATAATTAATTACCGCCCGGTAATCGGTACCAGCTACTTCGCCGTGTTTTCTGCCTGTCGCGAAACCTGTTTCAGTTTGACGCTACACACCATCGATTGACTCACGCAAACGAGTAATTATCCGGTCTAGAAATTGAAACATGCAGCATTGACAAGGGCGATCGTTGCAACAATCTTGCTTTGGTTTTTATCGCCACTGTCCAATTGGAGCGTGTCGAATATAAAATGATCCTGATTGGTCTTGGTACTTCGTTACTTTCTGTCTGGTTTATTAAATGCTAATTGGTCCCGATCGATCAATATCCTGTAGGTTTGGCATACTCTAGACTAATTCAAAGTTCTTAGTACTAATAAGTAGTATTTGAAATCTCGATCAGGCATACTATCAAAAGCGAGTTATAATTTCCTCAGTAACGATTATCAGAAATTATATATTTGACATTTCTGAAAGATTTACTGATCCAAACAATTTTAATCGATCTTAAAATGAGTAACATTGTCGTATTAACCATGACACGTTAGATAATATAGAGGATCGAGGGTAGTCCAGCTTCACTAGTGATTCTCGTTGTTAACGATCGTGATATCTTATGCATACGGACAGTAGAAGGAGACGGTCGGTGTGGAAGCTTTGAGATTCGAGGCTGACGAGGGAAACAAGCCGACGTAGTAGACACGGCGAACACTCGGTGACAGTAATGATTTGCATTTTAATACCAACACGTTGGGGATGTGGGCGGCCAACAGGGTGGAAGACTCCACCTTCGTGCTGTCAGCGTCGTTTATAACGAACCGATCGGCATACGAACATGACCACCGTTAAACGTTTAAACGAGGCCGAAGCCCGCGTTGCTTTCCCCTCTGCGCACGACTGCCGGACCCGATCAGACGAGAGAGCATCCTCCTGATGCCAATTATACCTCCTCTCCATCGGCTTCATGGGAAATTCGACGAGCCCTGCAGGACATGATTCCAATCGCTGCATGCTTCCCCTATCGATACCGCCAAGCGCTGATCCAATTCGATCGATTGCGCGCTCAAGAATTCCATGGGAATTCTTCGAAGATCGCGGTACTTGTAACTCTGGAGAGTACCTTGTGATAATAAGGAATTGGAGATGAAAAGTCCCGTGGGAAAAGCGAAGCCTGTTAAATTTATGGCTTGTGAATTCATTGTAGAAGGATAGTTAGAAGTAATAATATTATCTGAATCTTATAGTTTATGTGTATTTTTAAGAAGATATCGGAAAGTGGAATTCTATATTCGTTGGATTTCTATTGAGAATTAAGACGAAGGTAATTCTTGTTTTCAATATAAGCACTTTGACCAATGATCGTTCGAGGAGTCGGGCATCGAATATATCGGGGGTTTCTAGTCGAGCTCTCGATCCTCTCCCGAGAATATCGCGACCAAAGTAGATCGAGGGGAGTCGCCGCGATTTATTCGACTTTGAACGCCTGCCATATTACTTTTCTCGGCGCCCGATTATAGACCCGGTCTGGAATAGAATTCACCGGGCTTCCGAGGACGCGCAACACGACGCACCACGGCGCCCTTACACTTTAATCGGACAGTACTCGCACAGAGCCGATCTGTTTGCCTCTGAGAAACTCCTCCGATTCCATGGAATCTTATCTTCAAATTGATAATTAACGATATTTTAATTAACACAAAATCTTTTACATCCTTCTTTATTTTAATTCGTCAATCAATAAATAGATTGATCAAAATGGATACGAAAAATTCGTGCAAGTTATGTAGTTGAATAATTACATAAACTACTAGAAAGTTGGCGGATTGAGGCGATGGAATGTATAAAGAGAGGCCGTCGGTGAAGGGTTAAGAGTCTTCCTCGATCAGGCATTGGCAGCGTGCGAAACTAGGTCGTGGCTTCGCTTTTCGCCCTACGCTGCGTTCCTCTGCCACACTTAGTTCGTGTTGGGCCGACTATGTCGTCGTGCAAGCCACAGTTACGCAAGTAACTCGGGTATCTCAGACTCGCAGTCGGTCGCTTTCGGCACGAACGCTCGATTGATAAGGAAATATGTAGGGTGGCGATGACACGAAACGCTAGGCAAGCGCGCGTACCTATTCCAACATTATGTACTGTGTGATTCATTTGCTTTTTAATCGCTACTATCCAAGTACATGGTTCCGCACTGTTCTACACAAGATAATTATAACTAGTCTAATTCTTTTCATTATACGTGAATTCCAATTTCTATTTGCATCTCATATCTTAAATATAAGAAAATATTTTCTTCAGGGTTGCTATAAAAATGCTGGCACTTAAAATATTCTCCACGCTAGATAATTTTATATATAAATGTATTATTATATACATTATTCTATATGGGATTTGAAAGTATACAATTAACATATCAGATTAAAAAAATGGGGGGAAGAGAGAGTTGATGCAAAGGCAAGTGAATCACTCTGCAAGTATGTACGTATGCGCAAGTGAGCTGACAAGTGAGCTCTCCTGAATTGCGGCCGCACGCCATCGGAAGCACCGCCTGATATAGTTATTAACTCTTAACTGAGCCGCCGAGGTAAATTTACGTCGACGTAGCCGTCCTGTCGGGCCACTCGCACGTGAACATATCGCTCCCATTCAATGCTAAACGCGCCCCCTATCTCCCCCATTTTTATTATTCATGAAATTCTGGGATTCCAAAGAAACCTCGTCTGCCACTCCAGCGACAATAGAAAACTACTGGAATGATAAAATCGCTGCCTTATGTTTGGAGCTTCGTTTCGTCCGCGTTGGAAATGGATATAAGTAGGAATGTGTACGAGCGCCTTCTTATACGTGCGAAATTATTTTTCATGAATTATCTAAAAGAAGAATTTTAAGAATTTGATTCGTAATTGCCAAGTGAGTCTAATTCAGATTGTTTTCCAACAATTGAATCAATTCCATTGAAATTTATTTAGATCCATACAATGTCTGCTTAAAATCTGTTAAAACGTGTCGCACGAATAGCAGCATCCATTTCGGTCCAGCGAGCGCATTACATCATTCGAGTTAAACTCAGTTCCATTGTCCGGGAGATAAAGGAGACGTCCTCGGAAGTGAGGTCGGCCTTTAGGAAAATCGAGCGAGATTTGTCTAGGCAAGTCTGAGGAAGACATCCTAGGATAAAAGCTATGCGAGTACATCAAAGGTATTTGTCTTCATCCTGCAAATAGGTGTTTCTCTAGGAAGGTGTCGCAAAGCTTTCAGTCGGTCGTTCCTCTCTCATCTCGGCTAACGTTTTCGGCAAGGTTCGGTGCCGCATCGCTGTGGCACTTGTGCAAATAGCATTAGGATGCTATTCGAGAGAGAGAGAGCGAGAGAGAAAATTGAACGTGGTGGAAACAGCTTTAATGAGAGGGAGAGGGTATTAACGGAGGGTGCACATGTGGAAGTGTGCGAGCCGTACGTTCATCGATCGCGTCAACCACACAACACCGCTGGGAATTCAAGGTGCGTGTGTGCGCCCAGGAGTTTGCATATGTGGCGATGGTTTCGAGAGGGGCAGGAAATGAAAATCAAAGCTCTCGTTTTACTCCTGTCATTTTTGCGCCTCCCGGGTGCGGCCTTTCTGTCTTTCGATGGAACAAATCGGCCACTGTGGTGCTACTTCGTTAGTCGGTTGATTTTAAACTCTTCCATATGAAGTATATATGTGCTTTATATATGTGTGTGTGTGACTGCGGAAGCTTTGGTCGTCGATGGACTCGATTCTTTCTATTCTTCTACTCACCCCTGGCAGGAAGGTCCTCTTCGTTTGTTTCGGACCGGCCAATTAGGCTTTCTCCCTTGGGGCACGGATCGTCCTTCCGTGACCGTTTAAGCGACTCCCTCTTTATTTCTTGTCCTCTCTTTCGCCGCGTGCCAACCTTTCCTCTCTCATTCTCTCTTTCTGTCCTTTGGAACTTTATTAATTTTAATCGCGTTTCTCGCATTTCTTTCGTCCCCCGTTGCAAATCGCGCTCGACGCCGTAACGAGTTAATCGGTTCATCTAACATTCCTCTCCTCATTTCCATTCGAACGACTCGAGAGAAAGGAGGCAGCACGCCAACTCGATGAACGCTGCTCTAACCGACGTGAACGTCGGAGATGCAGTATGCGAGTTTGGAAATTATAAAAGCTCGAAATTGATTTCTACTTGCCAGTGATTTTCTCATTTATTTGAGGATTGACGTTCCTCTGCATGGTGGATGAATAATATTTCATTAGTAGGAACGAGTTTACGATAATTTATCGATACTGTTCAATATTTATTATGACAGAGAAATTTTAAGCAAGCAAGCAATCAGCATTGATTAATGAACGTGTGAAATTAATCATGAAATATTTGATCGACATGAATACTGATGCTCCTGATATAAGAAGAGGAGGGATGTTTATACCGACGGTTAATAAATAATTGATGCCATTCAACATTAATGAAAGCCACGAGCGCTGTTTAGGAGGCTTGTTCCACTTAGCGCCTCTTTCGCAACGCTAAATTAGCACTTAGATGAGACTGCCAAGGATCGACTGCATCTTCTCACAATCTTACCTACCCTTCGCTTGGCACAGCTTCCTTCGTGCGTGTCCTCCCTCCGTGGGCTCGATTTAACGATGATACTCTTCAACCCCAAAACCACTCCTCCCCAAAGAAACCGAAGCCAATAAGTTCGTCAGATTTTCACATAAATCGAGGATTCCGTTGGTATCCAATTTACAAGCGCTCGATTCTCAAGTACGCTCGAATGTAGAAACGCGTGTCGGTGGACGAGTGTCATAAATTACAGCGTCAGCGCCTTGCTCGAAAGGAACGAGGGGGCGCAGTGTATGTCTGTGTGTGTGTGTGTGTGTGTGTGTGTGTGTGTGTGTGTGTGTGTGTGTGTGTGTGTGTGTGTATGTATGTGTATTTACCTTTCATCCATGGTGGAAAAGACTCGATGTTAGCGATAAAGAGCGAAGGAAGTATGCGAGCCAGTTGGAATTGTATCGCAAAATGGTATCTATCAGCATTTTCCCGGAGGATCTCGAGCGAGCGAGCGCGTCGGCTCGGCGTCGTGGCGCGCCGGTTGCGCCGGCGATTTATGGCGCGTCCAGCTGGATCGGTCGATGCTCGCCGGCCCTGAAGGCTCACCTCGCCTACGTCCACGCCCACGTCTCCACCACAACAGACACCGAAGAGCAGACGCGAGGAGAATACTCTCCGACGAGCATAACCTGCCAGAGTTTATCCTGCCGAGGATTTCTATGCAGGGTGGAAAGCTTCGAGTGTCACTGGTCGAACAAGTTAGTCTCGAAACCACGCGTGTACCAGGAGATTTGCAAATCAGGACTTTATTCATGAGAAAGCCGAGATTTAAGGATAATATTAACTAGGATTGCTGAGTAATCGTTTTCAATAACAACTATTAAAAGATATTTAATCAAAATCAATTTTTCTAAATAATATCAAGTAAACAAGCTACCAATCCCAGAAAACCAGGCAGTAAATGCTAAAGGAGCAGGACTTTTTGTCACGGTGTTCTCCTCCCCGCACTTACATGGTACACTCCACCCGTTCGTTCTCTTTGCCTCCTGGAGAACCCTTCCCCCGAATACCATCACCCTTCTCCCTGGTGTGTTGGCCCTCCTCTTTTTCTCCTGTCGGGTCCAGCCCGCTCCCTACACAGTAGGCCGAGTAGACACACACGTATAAACTCCTCGACGCTTTGTCTGTCCGTAGCCGCCCTTTCCACCATAATAAAGTGGTGGGAGGAGGACTCATGGTTTCGTCTGTCTGGCTATCGTAAAGTCGATGGTGGCCCCGTGAGCGGTATACAATGAGCTACAATACGAATGAACCGAGACCTACAAATTCACCCTTAGAATGGTAAGGGATGAGAAAGAGGAGAGGAGAAGAGAAATTCCACTTGGCTCATTGGTCCCTGGAGAGCAAGCAGGAAGCTTTCCTTCCCGATTACTCGACTAGAACTAGCCTATGTGGAATTAGAGAGGTTATGGGGGGACCAAGGTGAAACAGGTCGGTGTGAATGCCCCTTGAAATGCGGATCGATCTTTGGTCGAGCGGCACGCGCGCGCGGCCTCGCCTCAAAGGAATCGGCTCGAAAGCGCTCGGGACGTTCCTCCACACTCATACATTCCTCCTTCTTCTCTTCCTCTCTCTCTTATGGTGTCGATGACACCCGTTTTCTGCGGAATCATGGGAAAATCAGCCCTCAGGAACAGATGTCTCCTCGTACGGGATTTCGTACTTCACCCTGGCCTTGGTATTACGTGCGAAGGTCTAAGGACATAAATCGTTCTGGTGATATACAGCGAATGCTATTAAGGATAAATACCGGGGATGTTTAGGGAAATCTGATTGCGCATTGTTGAATTAATTAATGCTTTTGGAGAGACAAGATATTATCATGTTGAAGTACGTCAGTGATTGCTGGAAATGAATGAATGTTGGATATTTGCGCTTTGTGTGCACGTACTTGGTATTTAAGATATCCAATGAGTCCTCTTCGTCTCTCTTTCTCTCTCTCTCTGTTTCTCGTAGCCATACCATTTCACTGGGATTTATGTTTACGCGCAAGCCAGCCTCGTTATTCACGGAACGCGTGACACCGATTTGTCCACGGCATGTTTATTACATTCAATTACCGGCCATCGAGTGCGAACGCTTGTTTCAACGAAGTAAGAGCGCGCGGCTGACCACGCGCGACTCCCTCTACTCAAGAGTTTCCAAGAATTCCTGGGAAACTCGCAACTTTCGCGCTGAGGTTACGATTGGGGCAAACGCTTTTTGGAAACAGCTCTCGACGATTTCACTCTGAAGTAGTTGAGCGATGCTTATTGCAACCTCGGAACTTTAAAGTTACCACACAATCGAAAGTTATCCAATACAAATTATATGAAAGCTAGTTTCGAAAATCAATATTAACACTGTTATACAAAATGACTTTTACTATAACATTTAAACCAAAAAAGTTATATTACAGTTCAAATAAAATAACTAACAATTCTCCACTCAACTTTCATCACCTAATAAATATCACTGCACACATTTCACACAAGATTAATCACCCTCCATCCAATCCAACGTACTCTTTACCCTGAAAAATATCCTGTTTCGAATGAAGTGGTGGCTGTCAGGAAGAAGAGGTGAGACAGAGTGGCACAAAATTTCGAAGTTCACGGTGTGCGTCAGAGGTTTAATCGTGGTTGAATGGTGACGAGCGTAGACGCGAATGCGATTATAGCGAGCAAGAAGAAAACACAGGGAAATTCATGGGAATGCGATGGGGGAGGATCGGTTTAATGAGGATAGAAGCGTCGGACGGCTACTTGAGCGCGCGAGCGCGTGCATTCCATGCGTGTGTGTTGGATCGCACTCGAATGAATGAGGGAGAGAAAACGACAGAGAGAGAGAGGGAGAAAAAGAGAGAGCGAGAAAGGGGTAAAGGAAAAGAGAGCAGAGGATGCTACTCGTGTTACGAAGCGGGAGATACATGAGATACTTGTCGATACTCGAGATACCTGGGCCTCGAGGACGCACAGGGTGCGGATACCTCAAGTCGATTCAAAAGGATATGGATTACGAGACGACACTCGAATTACGCCGCTGCCACACTCTTCTGCCTGCCAGGCGGCACTCGCTCGCGCGAGTTTTAATCTCGGTCAGTGGTCACAAGAAACCTGCACGCTCCGCTGCGGTGCTCTAGTTTTAACGCCTGTGCTACTAGATGGTATCTGTCCGGCGACGACCAACATGTATCACTCTTGTATAGAACGATTCAGTTGTCATTGGAATCTCACAACTGTTGATTATAAATGATTATCAAAAGAATTGGGAATTAATAAAAAGAGAGAATTTTAATGTCGAATTTATTAGGAAGAAGTATAAAGTCTGTTGAAAGCAGATTATTCACAGGCGAGAAATCTCTTTTAGCCTGTAAATAAATAACTACGAGAAAAGTGTCGAAAAACAAGAAGGGTCCGACGGAGTGTCAAAGCAATCCTTGAAATTCCAGTACATTCGAATTACCAACTCTCCACCTCTTTCGCTAATTAATTATTCGACTGTAAAGCACCTGGCGAAGCGCTCGTGCAAATTAACGAAGGTGCGGATTCCTTAATTTCATGCGGAAACGCTCGCAGGTTGGATCGCCGATGGAATGTATGTAGTCCGTGTACATACACACCCGGAATGTATGTAAATAGAAAGGCGAGGAGAACGAAGGGGGATGAAGGTTCATGCATTCTATGCATGGACTCGTTTGGTTTCGAGCGAAACAGGGCGCGTCGGCTGAAGTACTGGAAAGGTCCAAAGGGCCCGAAAGTTTTAATCAGTCGCACCTTAAAGCTTTGTACGTGTTTTCACTTTTTCATAGGGCGCGCACAGCGTACTTTCATCTTGCCGAAAACTGTGCGACTTCCAGGATCGTCAGAGCTTCATAGAACTTTGTTCTCACTCCCTCTCTTTCTCTCTTGAATGTAGTTTGTGCGAAAAGCATACAGGATAGTCGGTGGAAAGTTTACGTTAGGCGAACGAGCGATGCTATTGCAGCTTGGCAAGTGCTTTGACCCTGCGGCGAACGTTGACGTATGCCTGCGACAGCTGAATAACACTCTCCATGTACTTTGCGCGTAATTATACCTACATTCACAGGAGGGCACTGGATGAGATACTCACTCCTACTTTAACACACACACACACACACACTGCCTACTGTCTGCCTCTCTCTCTCATCTGCATTCGCCTTTCCGCTCATCTTTCATTGGGATGTTGCTGTACCCCAGCTCGGAAAATGTCAATCATTTCTGCAAGCTTCATCATTTATGTTTATGCCGACGGGGATTTTTTTCCGGGCGATTTAAAGCTTCGTTAGTCATTGATTTAAATTAATGGCGGATCAATAATTATATTGGATGAATTATTGGTGGCCAATTTTATATTTGATGAGATTGATAAGAAATAAAAAGGGCGATTTTGTTGATCTGTATAAATCTTGGGAAACTTCAAGTTATTTTTAAACTGAAAATAATGGAACACAGCTGCGTTAAATTACAACCATCTGCGTTTAGGATTAGTATTACGGTAGGGATCATCGGCAAGAACCTATGCAGCATCGATCCATACATGATATACTCTGGCTTTACCATGGCCACTTCGCTGGACGGAAATGGGTGGGTGGGTGGGTGGGTTTCGGTCGACACATCCTCGCTCAGGGAGCTTCCAGCTAGCGAATACCCTGCTGAATACTGCACGCGTCCTGGATCTTGGCGCGAGCTTTTGATGAGGGTGCCGTATTAATTAACACCTAATGCCCTTCCGTGTGGAGAGAATGGTGTCTGATTGGTCGAGTGTTACTAAGCAACAATCTGTCACAAAGACACTAAAACTGTCATTTAAGATGAAACTCCTTGAACCCAAAGACATTAGTCAAAAATATATCTTGAATCAAAATTAATTAAACATGCCAATTGATTGTTTCATTATTAAAACAGAAATAATGAACGAAAATCTTTAGAATCTCTCTCAATTACACTATTAAGAACTAGAATTGGATTAATGAGAAACACTTGGAAAAATGCAAATGAGTCGTGTTGCGTTGAAGAAACAATGGAACATGGTGAGTTAATGAATGCGATCGGATAGCTGCCGGATGGTAAGCGGCTAATTAGAAAACAATACACGGGAGAGAGGGAGGAGAGCATTCCATGCTGGATTCCAGCAGCTAAGTAGACGCCCGGGTGAAAGAAGGTCAGGGTGTACCAAGCACGTGTCGGTGGTTTGGCACGTGGTTTCTTTTCACGGAATATTCCTCCCCTAAGCAGCATATTCGCCACGTCGAAACACACCCACGCATCTTCGCTTACACGCAAACACACGAAACCAGCTGTGATGTGTGTGTGTGTTGGGCGTAGGTGGTTACAAGTACATACGTGTGTATGTATGTGGGAAAGAGAAACGAGGGAGTCGGAGACTTCCACGGCCATGTGTAACACGCTGATGACCTTAGAACGAGAAAAGCGATCTATATCGACAACTCCACGAACAATTTCGCCAGCAAATGACCTGACAAATCGTTGCCTACGCTTCGAAGGACATACTCATAATGATCTGTAATTACTCGACGTGGGTGCAACTCTCTCTTTTTCTTCTGAATATTACTTGGAAAATATGTTTGTTCAAGGATAATTTATTAGCTTTACTTTTCCTGTCACTCGCAGAATTTAAAACTGAATATATAAATGAGAATGTCTGTAAGAGAAAGTTGCTATTTTTCAATGAAATCAATCTGACTTTCTTATCCTGTGAAACGTATGATTAACTAATATAAAGCTTTCAAATTAGATTTTCCGCTGTGAGTATAATTGAGTAGTTAAGTTAATATCGAAAAAAGAAACTTCTGAGTTAATATCGGAGCACTTTATTTAATCAATACAGAGACCGATGTTCTTATAAGGTGGTCGGACATAAGGCATAATTTATAGTAGTACAGATACAAAGGAGCACAAAAGCTGAATAAATTATCCCGAGAATGTCCGTGGAAAGCGGCGGCGTCCCGACAAAATCCGGCCGGTTCAATGAAACGCACATTTCACCCGTGACAGAGTAGCACGCGATCTACACAGACACATGTACATATATGTATACACGTGCGCCCCTGAAAAGGCTGGTGACCCAACAGCTTACAAACGAGAGAAGTTCGCGCTGAATGGGCCGAAATTTCTTTGAGCCCTTATCACGCCAGAATATGAAGTTCCACGTGCGCACATACAGAGTGATGCGACAAACTTGGAATCAGATAAAGTAAAATTGGAATTATCTTTTTATCATCGATTTTTTTTATATTTAATTCGGTATTTTTAATAATTCGATGGTAAAAAGTTCATTCCAATCCTACTTATCTGATTCTAAGTTTACCGTATCACCCTGTACATTGTAAAGGGCGCCAGAAGAGCTATGACACGTGTGCCGAAAGGTCTGCGAAACAATAAATGGAAATGGAAGGAGAAACTTGGAAAGTGGTGTTTTGAAGGGAGAAATGAAGGTCAACACGAGACGAATAAAAAGACATGAAAAGACTTATAATTAAACTAGTAAAAAAATCTCGATTCTTTATGAGTGTGTTAATTAGTTGATTGTAATTTATGGTCTCTTTACATTGTAAACGATAAACTAAAGTATGCAGAATTTACGATGCGAAGATATTCCAATACATGCTGTGTTTAACTTGTATATTAACGAAATGCAAGGGAAAAAATTAATTGACATAGCTTTTAGCATTTTGCTGTGATATTAAATTCCAGCAAATATATATTCATTCATCTCTGACATTCATCTAGCATTTATTCTGACCTGAAACAATGTTATATCAGGGCCATTTACCTGAACCTCCGATCGATATAGAGCGACTTCACTCTATGCGACCGTCCGACACTGACTTCACACGGATTGTATGCAAAATCGAATGTAAATGTGTGTGTGTGTGAGCTATGTACAGCTTGGAATGACTCGGTGGCTACGGTCACATGTAGCGACCACTGACTCGAGGGTGATTCGACCTCGATGACCAAATGTACGTTTGCCCAATGCTCGATTATTAACACGCAAATGAGATTCGCAAGGCTGCCGTATAATTATAAGGCACAAGGGAAATAAGAGCATTTCATATTTAATTGATTCACGTTCAACTTAATTATTTCGAAATTAGTAATCTTGTCATGCACAGAAATTTTATCACGATTTTAATTTAACTTTTATATTTTTGCGACATTGCGAAATTTCTATCTGGGAAATAGCTCGAACAAGAATGTATGTTACACTCCAATATGTTCGGAGGTCATACGATGAATGTATCGTAACAAGAGGGTTAAAAAAAAATCCATCGTCCTTCACAACTGAGTCCTCAATATTGGCAAGGATTTTAGCCCTCGGTGGTTCGGAGGGTTCAACGATTTATCGTCATCGACATTTCCCAAGCTATCCATGGAAGCCAGCGGCGACTTCGCTCTTCAATATCCCGAAGTACTCGACTACCGATCGAAACACGTCGCTCTCGCTTTGCACTCGAAGGCATCGCCACGCCTGATTCAACGACCTTTCACGTCACGCTCCTACGTAATCGTGCGAGCTTAAATGTTGAGAGCGAATACCGAACAGCAGCGTGCGGCGGCGACGGCGACGGCGACGGCGGCGGCGCTCCCGAGAAAATCGCTTGGCAGCCACTTTGTAAGTGCGCGCGTGCAGCGGTGTTCGACCAGTTCCAGCCGACAGGTACATGGCCGAGCGGTTGCTTTATTGATACGAGGGACGCACGTGCGTGAATCCCTCGCCTTCCTTTCCATTCCGGTTGGTTCTCTGGCATCGGCCTCTCTCGAAATATCGAGCCGACAGTACAGCGCAATATCAAAGCCTCGTCAAGTAAAGAACTGTTGTTCGAGTAGGTGATCGGTGGCAGTCGTTATTGCGCCAGCCGGCAGCTTAAACGTCCAATCTCAATTGGTTATCGAAGCCGTAGAAAGAGGCATCAGCAAAAGCTTCCCTCGAATTCTGGGAACATTTGCAATAACAACCAAGATGCTTATACAATTTTCGAAATTGGAACGACTATCGATAAAATTCCAGTAACGCATATAATGCTGTTATTAATACAACTATGCAGACAAACGTATTACAGGACTGCATGATGATACTTGTACAGAGAGAGAGAAATAAAGGTAGATGGCTAATTGGATCAACGAGTACGTCGAATTGTGTGGACACGTTGAGCCAGACGGAGACAGAGAGACACGTGGCTGGTTGGTACACGCGGCTCTACCTCGTGGGTGGATCCTCGAGGGTGAGTCGACATCCCCCTTTATCCGTTCTATCTACCCCCTGGCCGAGCGTAACCACGTCTCTCTCCCTCTCTTTCACCGACCACACATAGGCCTGCCTACCCCCTGCAAAAGTGGCAGCACTAATCGAGAGACAAAGCCTCGGCGAAACGAAGTGCAGCGCCCGAGGAGAAGGAAGGAGGAAGAGAAACGCCCGAAGAAAAACATTGCTCGCTCGGCACACGAAGAAATGCAGGAAGGAATGGAAAGAGGGTTTGGTGCAGAACGCGGACAAAGATAACGAAGTAGCGAGACACAGGTGCTCCAGAAGAGAGATGAGGAGAGAGAAAGAGAGAGAGAGATGGACAGGCGTTACCAGCGGCAGGAGAGAAAGGCCTGAAAGGGGTAGCAGAGGGCGAACTGGTGCGCCACTGCGAGAGAGGGTTGATTCTGCGCACGTGCACCACTCTGGCACCTCGATCGATCCTCTTCCTCGTTTCGGAGACTCGTTTTCCACCGAGTACCGGTACTCTCTTCGACCCTGCTCTGCTCTGCTCCGCTCGGCTCCGCTCGGCTCGGCTGCTGCGCTTCCTGAGAATTTTTAACCACGTGGAATTGGAAGAGATCTTCTTTCGAGGGAAATCTTATCCCTCGGAGATCGGTGCTACCCTCTTTCGATATTTTACTGGGGACCAATGATTCCATTCCCTTTCGATGATATTCTGATCGAATCTTTCTAGTACTTTGTTCTCGATGATACCATTTGCATGATAGCAATGCAAATGTAGAAACGTATGCATAATAATGACTCTATCGCATGGCGCCTGAGCGTCGTGTGCCTGGGCACACGTGTGACGCAATGCCCTTTTAATGACATTTCGATTGAATTGGTCGATCGGTCATCGAAATTGGAAATAACGCAAGCGTGGTAGTCCTTGGGGAAAGTCCTGGTAATAGGCAGGATGCACTAGGATGGACTAGTCCAGAAGTTGTTACAAAAAGGAAATGAGTTTTCTACTGGGAAAATTGACAGGCAAGAGAAGATGAAATAGTACGAACGCAACTGAATCCATCAATGATTCATCAGCGACGACCTTTCAACCGAACGTCTAAATAAAGTGTCAGAATTGCGTTCAATAAGCACGCTTGTATGCACTATTGTTCTTCAACACGCGTACAATGTAAAGGCCAGGTCATTATAAATCCATTGATTGATTACAATCTTCCCATATAAATGTGACACATAAAAAGACATAAGAACATCGATTCAACATCCGCATTGAGTTAACGTATTTCCAATTGATTTCCATTCATTGGAGAGAGAAAAAATTGCAATTCATCGATAATGTACTTTGATATCTTTTGACATTGTAATCGCCTTGTAAATTCATCCCTCGAGTCATTCTAATCACTTCAGCCGATTGGTACGAAGTGGCAGGCTTTCGTAGATTTAAACCTCTTATCCCCTTCAGTTTCGATCATCCGCTCGCTCCCATCCGTGTCTGCTTATTGACCCAAATTAATATTGTTAAACCTGCCCCGCCAAGGACACGAAAGCATGCTGCTTCCCTCGCATTGGCGGGGCACAAGAGAGGCGTTGCTTATCTGGCTGGAACAAAGCTGAGCGATCTCCACTTTTCGCCTGGCACGATACATTCACTTAGTGCCAGCGATCGCCCACCAACGCGCCGATAAGCGAGTCCCGGATAAGAGGAAAGAGAGAGAAAAAGAAAGTCCGGGTGAAAAAAAAACATCCGGGGAAGTCGATGAAGAAAAATCCGGGCCTTGCCCGGACTGGCTCGTTGCTCGAAACGACTCGATATAAAAAGAGGTGGAGCCAGTGTAAGAGGAGGTAGAGTGGGAAGAGAGAGGAATTTTGCAGAACCCTGAGGAGTTCTGTCGGCGACGAGGAAAGATCGTACCCCTCAGACTCGTTCGCACGCAATTCCACCTTCCTTTCGCTCATGCCCGCTCGTAAATCTCTGCTCGAACGATGACACGTAATGCGCGCGCGGTTCAAGTCCGCACCAAGAAAGAAATTGATTTGTCCTGTCTCCCCGATACTATCCTTCTCACTCCTTTCTATATGACTTTCATCCTTTACTTGATGTCTCCGAAGTAGGCAATGAAAAAGAGTTCGCTCTCCTGAGACCATCTTGGCTATTTCTGGATCCACCGAACTATGTGACTTAATCACGAAAGCAGGTAGAAGCGGATTAAACGAGGGCAGAGGAGCGGACCTCTGCCTAAAAATAAAGCACTCCCAGCTGCTGAGACTTATGGTCATATTTTTCTAAATCCGATCGACGAAGCTCGAGGTTCTTGGAAGGCGTGCTTGGAATGCGCCGAGGAGAAAGAGAGCTACTAATACGGTATGGAACAGATTACAATCTATATCACGACAATACAAGCACAGGCTGACTAGTGTCGGACAATTTCCTTAACAATGGGCTTCCCAGGGCGTTCGTGGCCAGAGCCACTGAGAGCACGGGTTCAACATTTAAATATCTTATCGGCAATGGAAATGCCCGCTGTTCGCATTAAAATGCAAGCCAGTAAACTCCCACTGATCTATGTCCTATCGATTGCGTTGGAATTATGTGTACTAACTTGAGAGTATCACGAGAATGATCGTAAGACTCTCGCCGAATATTCGTGCGTGTTAAATAATCAGATGAAATCAACAAATTATTACATATAAACTCGAAGTATTAAATTCAGCTGATTATAAAACAACAATAAATTTATCAGAAGTTATAATAAATCGAGCAAGTATGAACCAGGCTTTACGTCTATTGTATCCATCAGACGTCTTCAATGTGAATCGAACCGTTCAAGCCAATACAATCGATCTTCGGAGGACGTAAGTGTGACGTCGATGTGGTTAAAATGTGAATGGGCTTTAACGCGTAGGATGCCTGCGGAAATTGAGGCAAATACGAAAGGCCGCGGTGCCCGCGATAAGCAAGATAAAGCAGGCACTCTAACATCGAGCGCTATTGTCCCCTTTTTCCCAAACTTCCCCTGGCAAAGTAGTAACATCAGACAGAGGGAAACCATTCTCCTGCGAGTATACACATAGATGACACACCAATTTCCCTACAAGCAGAATTTCGCTGGCCAAAAGGGATCAAGTAGAAATGGACGGTGTAGGTCGGACTGTGCCTTCTCTCCGGTTCCTGCATTGTCTCCGGACACACTTGGCGCGACACAATCCGACGAGGAAAAAATGAGGGAGAAAAGTTTCCACTGAAAGCCATAATTCCAGAGTGCTCGAAATGGGAGATGCGTTTGAGAAAAAATAGTCGAAGCGCAAATCGAGAATAGAAATTGGTAGGAATGCTTGCTGGTAAGGACGCAGCAAGAGAACTCGACGGATAGTGAATCGGCCAATGGGGACTCCTCGGTGAAGCTTCGATGGAAAAGTGCGAGCACTCGAGTGGCTTCGATCGTGAATTCATATTTCATGGCGGTCATTCAGCCGCCACTAAGGGGGAGAGAGAAAGAGAGGAGAGAATATATGTACGTAGGAGCGACGACGTCGGGGAAAAGTCGGACATCTATATTTCAAATCGCAGCTGGATTCTGCATTATGAATGTGGAAAAACGAACTGTCCACTGGTAGATGAAACATCGTGTTATTTGATGAATAAATACTATCGTTTATGTTTCAAATCATTGTTTCTTAAATTGAAAATAATAGAATTTAATGTCAAGAGAATTTTATTTGGAACATGATTTTTAATTATCTTGAAATTCACTCGACGTTTAAAGCTATTTCCGCGATTGCATTCCTTTCATGATTTTACGGTAAATGGAATTCTTCAAAAGTCGAACTATCAAGCGGCTTTGAATTACAAGCAAAGATAGTTGGAGGTATTCATAATAATCAGCAATTCCATTGGCTACGGTATAATGAGCAGTTTCGGGAGAATTAAGTTCGGAAGTGCGTAGCCTCGAATTCTAAATAAATTTGACTTAATCCGATGATTATAGCTGCGCGTCTTGGAAAAATGCGGAGGAATAAGAACGAAGGAGGCGGTGAGATCCTTGGTTAAGGTTACTTCTACCTGAGCCGGCGGCTTTTATTACCCGAACTCATAAATGCTCTTTGATATTCGTTGGAGCGTCCGGCGTTTTGACGGTGGAGTCGTAATGAAATTCTTATGCCCTTTGCCTCGAATTGTCGACTGAAAATGGAGAAAAAGAGAGCCGAACGACTATTGACTCGCTCGTCTTAGTAGCGTTCATTAAAGTCAAATTAAAAAACATACAAATACTTATTATTGACTAGAAAGATCTTTTCGTGCTTTCTTCAAATAAATTAGAACTAAAGAAAAACAATAAAAGCTAAATGCTTTTATTTATAAGTTTACTTAAATTCATTGAATAACATTCTAATAAATCAAACTCCATGAGAATTCATGCGGAAAACCAAAGTTACCAGACTGATGTAAATGAATTCTACGCTCGGTTGGCTCATTAGGAAGTAGACGTTCCAAGGGATAATTCGATAATTCACAGAGGATCAATCCGCCCCATGTGGTTCTGTATCACACAGCAAAGACACCGATTACACCTGAGATCATCCAACAAGCATGCAACTCTCGCTATGCCTGAATTCGCCACACGTATGCATGCTAATACAATTATCGGCGTCCTCCAAACTCCATTTGCGACACTGCGACCTGAGAAATCTCATTACTCGGCGAACTCGTTACAAGCGTGCGCACGGACATCGCAAACAGCACGCGTAGTTAAGTAACCAGCGGCTAATTCGGCAGGGAAACTTTCGAAACTTCGTACAATGTCGAGTGTCGGAGCTTGCCTGACAAATTGCAGGATTTAAACTTTCAACATGAACGCGCCGAAGGCACTAACGGCAAATAGGAAGCGCAGATGGTAACTCATAGGGCGTCCAAACTCTCTGTTAACGAATCGGCTCTCTTGAACTACGGCGACCATACTAACTTTACATCCAAGCTGAAATTTCCTATTGGATAATTAGCTAATGTAACTTTCTAATCCAAACGAATGAAGCTGTATTATGTCAGGCATGTCTGTAAAAAGTATACCTGTCAATTATAAGAGCTGTTTTCACTATTGGTTTTAGTAGGATTTCAACTAGTTTATGATGGAAAGTTGAAAACGATTAAGTATAGAAATCGACTGCTAAAAACTCAATCCACTTTAAATCTATTACAGTTATTACATTCTCGAATTATAAACTAAAATTCACTTTCTTGTATTATAAATGATGTGTAAAGTTGATCGCAGAGCGCAATGGAAAATTACTAACGAATCGGCTATGACTAAACAATTAAAGTTCGAATGAAAGAGCATTTCATTACAGTTTTTCCTCGCGGACATTTTGCACGTGAACATTTAACGCAACGCGATCAAAGAACTTCTTGTCACAGAGTCGAATGCTTCTTCGAGAAGTTCTTCCCCCGAATGAACATTGGTGTCAGACACTCTGTACTACCGGCAATTACGCAGTGCCGTGGTAATCTCTTTCGCTCAACTCCTTTCCATGCTTCTGGCAGACTTAATTGAATTGTTCCTCCTTTTCCCCTGATTAAGCTGAAACACGATTTTCATCGGACAATTTCGCCGCTGTCTTCTCTCTGAAATATAGACTTTTATTTATCTATATTGCTAATTATTCGTAGGTAATAATAAAATAAAAATGTCATAGATATTTACTGCTATGTATATTGCATATAATCGATTATATCTTACATAAATGTCTATCTTGTCATGGATTTCGATCGGCATACTTGGAATATCTCCATGTGGCCCAGATTGTTCGGTAATTTAGTCGAAAGTAACCGTGCTCCAGATTCGTTACACTGTCACAACAGTTCAAGTTTTATTATGAATGTCTTACAAGGACACAACGATGTTTAAGATGAATTCCTATAATTAAAGAATAATCAGACACGCGCGAGTAATTTATCTCGATGCAAGTAAAAGTAAAGAGAGAAAGAATCGAATCGCCGTTTAAATTGCGCTCGACTGTAATTGGCGGGCAACGCGCGGGGCTCTATTTGCATTTCGATGTAATTACAATTCACCGGCGCAATCCCGTTCCCGTCGTTTGGCGTCGCAACGCCTGTGTACCAGAACTGTTCCTTACACGGAGAAACAGGGAGAGAAGAGAGAATATTACCGCAACGTGCGCGTCGCTGCCAGGACTAGAATGATAGCGTCTCTTCGCACGACGAATTTTAACAAGAAAAGGCTATTCGGTAGTCGAGGAAGGATCTCCTTTTATTGCCTCTTTATGACACTTTTCCAACGTTAATCAAACGAGAACGAATCCCGTTTCTCCTCAGGATTACCAAGAAAATGTGCAGGATACACGGCTTTCGATTTCTGATCTGTAGTTTAATCACTTTGGTATCAGATTTCATTAAGGATGTTAAATCTATTTAGTCGCCTTGTACTTTTGATTTAATGTCGGAGGATTAAGCGAGATACTAAATGCACGTAGGTAATTGTGCAGTTGAGATTGGAAGCTTATAGGAGGTGTAGCACCTTCGTACATCGTACATCTAGTTTAATGCAGGGACTACTAAAGCGTTACTATATGACTTTGGCTAGAAATTCTCTTCATTAGAGGACAACGCTCGATATAGGAAGAATCCCTGAATTTTAACGAGTAAACACTTCAATTAAAAGTTTGAATTTAAAACGATTCTACACGCTTGATATGTCCCGATAAGGATGTAAGTTCTGTTTGCTGAGGAATGCTAATAAGGAAAAAAAACCATTACTTCATAATTGCTGATCGATTCCTAATACCAAGGAATTAGTTGGTACTCTTAATAGCACGCATACATGTACCACAGATGCATTTTCCAACTTGCAAGTTATACTTTGAACTGTAATTAAAAAGAAATCACGTTGATCGCAAAATCGTCCAATGGACGTACATTACTTCTTACTCAAGTGCGTGTCGTTGCATACATTAAAATAAGGCTCCGTAGTTTGTAACAGCAAAGAGGCTATAATTTTTACTCAAACTCAAAACAATTTCTCTTATTTTCTTTCTGAAACTAATTATTTTACAATGGCCATCATAAAAAAATAAAGGATGCGAAACTTTTAACAGACGGATGAATATAACGAAATTATAAGACTACTTAGTTCACTTGAGAACTTTAAAAACTCGGAGCTTTCTACCCTGGAAACTAATTACAAAGAATCGAGCAAACAGTCTTCGATGAGGGGACTTCTCCATCGAGCGCCGCGCTCTCCTCGCCTGCCATTTATTATGTAACGACACACGTACACACAGACACACACACACATTGAACATATGTGCAAGGTGGTGCAGCGGTCGCGTTGTGGCGCAGTTTCGCGGCGCGACGATAGACAAGACCGCGATGAGAATTCGTTCAGGGTCGAGTGACGGAAAAAAAATGCGCTTACTGCGTTTTCACTGGCGTATCAAGCGGGCGCGCGCGTGTCGAGTCGTAATCCGACGCTTCGTTACAATATCGCCGGGCGAAGGTTCAACCCTCAGCGGTGTGTGTGTGTGTGTGTGTTGTTGTTGTTCCCCGTTTGTTAGCTGGCTGGCTGCGGTTTCTCCCGGCACGGTGAAAAGAGAGCGCCGCCGTGTAATAACAGCCGTTGTAATTAAACGTGTGCACGGTTTTCGGTCCGAGCGCGTCTTAATATCAATTGAATTTACGGCAGGCGTTATCGTTGCTGCTTGGGGCGTAGAGGATCCTTAATTATTATCGCTGGTACAACGTTGCGAGGGAAGTAACAGTCGAGCGGGGCTTTATGGCGAGCGAGTTTCGCCACGATGCTATCGGCCTTTGTGCGATACGCTCGCCCTTCTCGCCTATGCACTCCTCCTGTAACTCCCCTGGTATTTGCTAGCCAGGAGAATATAACCATACTGTGACTCTATTCACGAAGTAAAACTGAATTGAATTTTGTTCGAAAGGAAATTGACTATTATTTTCTACAAGATTTGTATTAGGGAGTTCTTGTGTCCCTCGCCTTTCAAGGGTGCATTGGAAATAGATGAAATAATGGAGTGGCCATTACTTTTGCCATTTGTAGATGGAATGTAATTTACTTCCAGAACTAATTACCGATATCGATCAGATCTATATTACTCATCCTCGGTGCCCTCGCGTTCCATAAATCTATTTAAAAACATTGTAAAATTAACAGACCCAACGCGTGGAAAACTAGGTCGAGTAAATCCTCGATTTACCTTGAAACTTTTACAGCGCTTCTGACAAACGCGTAAGTAAAAGTTGACGGGCAGTGGCGCGAAGTTAGCCTTTGTAGAATAATGCGGGAGTAGCGGATAAAACGGAAAGCGAGGGGAAAAAAGGCGAAAGAGAGAAAAGGGTAACACCTACGCGCCGCGAGCCTTTCGAAGCGTGCAAGAGCGTGAGAGTAATCCTGGGTTTCTCTTATTGCATTTCAGCCAGAAGAGGCAGCAGCAGCAACAGCAACAGCAGCAACAGCAACAGCATCACCACCAGCACGCATCCTGGCACAGGACTACCCTGGCATCTTGACCGGCGTGACCTTGACCCTGACCACAAGCTCCGGATGCACGAAGAGGGAAAGGGCACTCGCGCGGCTAGAGAAGTTGCGATTCCTTTTGCGGCTCATCGTCATCCTTCCCTGGATGGCCCGGCAACAAGAACACCTACGAGGAGCCAGCTGGACCACTTCCTGCGAGAGGGAAACCAGTGTTCTGACACTCGAAACACTACCTTCGACATGCCACGCCGTCCTTATCCTTTTCTTGTGCCCGGAGTGCCCTCTGCGCCGAGGTCACTCCCACCGATGCTTGCAGGGTCTATGGTAAATCGTGACGAATATGGAAAAAGCGCAGCATCTCTTACCTCCCTTTTTACACCGTTTCTAAGATATCTAGAAGGACTGTGTCGAATGAGAGATTGATATATAAATAATCATTGATATAGTAGACCTTCGTGTGACATTAATTTGAAGTGGAAGTTCTTGAGGCTAAGATGTCAATTGAGGATTCGTATCTTGACTTATATTTTAATTGGTCACCATATTCGTCACTTTCTGAGGACTATCTTTTTTAAATACCCCTTTTTCTCTATTTTTTGGGGGCTGTGCAATATTCGAGAACGAAATCGATTGAACGTTAAGTTTAAGTTTAATTTACAGTGTTTACATTAGTACTCTGATTTATCCTTGCGATTTTCTATTGCTGATCGTGATGATCTTCTAAGAGATGTAGAGCGAATGAAGAGTGCGGTGTGGATGAAGCTCGCGTGTCGAACGCGATGACAAGTGCAATGTATAATGACGCCCTCCGGGGTGTCATTCGTAGAATACCGATGTAATTGTGCGATAAGACGAGTTCTCCCGAGTCGAAACGACCGGAATGTCCTCGACTTTATCTTTCAAACATTACGGAAAAGCAGTGCTCGACGAATGGACAATTGGGTCGCACAGTTGCAGACTCCCGGTGTTTGGAGCATAAATGATTCCCGGTGAACAGATGGAGTATAAATTGCCCGCTATTATTAGAGAATTCCAAGCGCACTCATTACACCCGGGCACACGTTGACCGCTCTTATTTTTAACACGGATCGTTAATGCGACGGCTGCCGCCGTTATAGAAGTCTAATTTTACGTTACGATTCGTTTCAGCCCGATAACACTGCTCTCCCCGCAATCGCATTGTTCTCCCGGCGGTCGAAAGCAGTGTGCTGGGCGACGTAAAGCGCAGTTCACACTATGGGTACACTTGCAATAGGATCGCTCATGCACTCACGTGTGCGTTGCTGTCAGTAGAATGAGCTGAGAATGATTTCCAATTCGAACGTTCGCTTTACCAATGGATGCGATGATTTCTTTCTTGAGTGCCGGTGTATCCAGACTGTGTGCCGGGCTTAATATACGCGAGGACACGTGCAATACTTGGTTCCGCCGCCAGAATCCTTAGAGCGTGATGAGTAATGCGACGCGCACCAAAAGCACTTACGTCAAGTCGAGTTCGCAGATGCGGAATGCAGCGACCAAGGACGCGCAAGTGTCCGAAGAAATATACTACTTACATTCATACATGCACACATTATACACATACATTGGCGCGCCGATACAGAGATATAAGTATATATATACTACATCCACACACAAAGGCATCTGAAATGTTTGTGCTCGTAGCTGGTCGTCCGCTCGAATTAGCCGGCTTATTAAGACGTCGTTGAGTTTATGAAGATTTACTTTCGCCGGTCTTAAAAGTCCGTGAGCTCGCGTGGAAAGTTCCGAGAGTGCTTGCAAGTTTTTCGAGGGTAAGAGCTTTATGGGAAGAGCGCCGAGGAAAGGAACGGTATGAGGCGGGGGTCAGTCGAGACTGAATTTTAAGATCGATAAGAGGCACTACTGTTCCCCGGCGGCAGCGCGCTCGCCCAAGGAAAGACTTTATATAAGCGCGCTGCTAATTAGGTCGCGCTAGTTTTTTCCAGCCCACATCCACTGAAATCAGCCGGTGGATTAATGATTACGATGACACCGTCTCGGTATTCCGCTTTAATGTAGATCAGATGGACTACCTCGACTCGTACTTCATCGCGCAGCGGATGAAGCGACTTACACTGAGAAAACCTTACTGCGGAAACTGTGTCGACGATTGCACAGCTGCGAGCACAAAAACCTGACACTTCGTACTTCTAACTCTCGGGGATGTCGAGTGCTCGATCGAAAGAGCAATGAAAAAGTGGCAGGAAAACTGGACAATAAATATCGTCGATCAAAAACTGGTATCACTAAGCGCTGATCTTTGACATTCGAACATATCATAGGGCGGAATCAAAAATCGACTCTTATCAAAAGAGAGAAAGAGAGAAAGCTGCATTCCAAGATTCTGTCGGACTTGATCTCGAGCATAGATTGCTACGTGGCAGAGTCAGCCACAGAAGAGACAGATACAGACATACTTCGATATCAAAAAATTGAGAAAGGAACTGCAAGGAGAAGCAAAGCGTGCTTGAGTCACGATGCGATTAGGTGCTATTTGGATAGTTAGAAGCGAGGCAGACACAGCCGCGTGTCGACAAGGGGACGAGAAAGTCAAGAAGTCATGATATGCGTGTAGATAGTTGATTTAGGTAGGGAAAGATATTTTCTACGATGTACGCACTACACTCACACACACACACACACAGACACACGCAGCCGCACACGAGCGTCTCTCACTTATGTATCACGGGTGAACCACATGTGGGACACACGCACTCACCTACACATAGACGAGGAACTGATCGATCTGACAGTCCTTCTCGAAGTTTACCACACTGGACGCAATCTCGAGACGGATCCTGTTGACTCTCCTACTAAGGCTGCACATTTCGTTATGAGCAAAAGGCTGTACAAAGAAAGGAAGACTATAATCGCGATATATTCGCCTCGACCAGGGACCAGTGTTGGTAAGCCGACACAAGTGACTCCTATAAAAAAAAAAATCAACGCACCCGATCGAAAAATCACGAGGGAAACTTACTCTCGTTTCTTGAAAAGCACACACTCGTACAATTGCGCGGTAATTCGATGATTAAAAATCATTAAAGCGCGTACGAACCTGCCGACTGTACATCCTTGAATTACCCAATTGACACCGAGTCATTGTACCAGACTAGTAAGGATCTACGAAAGAGAATAATGATCTAAGATTACTGTATTAAAACGAGTACGTTCTCTACCAAGGATTAATTTCTGCTCAGTAATCCTGATTAGCTGGAACACTGCCGAATATCTCTGGCAAAATAGGTGGAGCCAAGCAGTTCAGGGTTGCTCTATTGACTGTTGGCTAATTAGCCCTTTTGTTTTGGTACAACATGCCTGCAGGTAGCAGTCGCTAGGAGAGAGTCGGCCCTCCTATTACCTATTATCCAATGCGAAATGGAGAACAATCCTTACTTCTCCCAGGCCTCTTTCGGTTCAAAGTTTCATCGCTTCATCTTCTTCTTTTTTTTGCCCTTTTTGATCAAAAGTTCTCCCCCTCGAAAAGAAATCCGTCTGGCGGGCGTACAATGGTACCGCAAGAGACTGCGTCCCCGGCTGAGCGCAGACGCATACAGATTAAAGGCAATATAGAGGGTTCAATTATTTTTTTAACGAATCGCGTGTTCATTAGATAGAAAAAGCTTTGACGGAAGCTTCTCTACGATAAGATGAAAGGGGAGGCCTTCGCCGCGTCCTCAATAAGAGATGTTTTCCTCTGGCTGCTCTCGCCGCCTTTTCGTCCTTTTAACTCTTTTCTCCGTTGAGCCACCGATGGAGGGGGGTGGGAAATCCGAGCATTATATATTAAATGCTGAAGGCTCCACTTTTTCTGGGATAAAGGAACGAGGCTCAATTTACTTTTTCATAAAAGAACTGTCCAACCCCCCCACCACCTGCCACCCTCTTTCTCCATCCCCAGAACTGTACTGGGTCCAACGTTAATAAGGATTTATCTCTCTTTCGCCTCCCCCACCCTTTTATCCTGTCCTCCCTTATCATCCCTTACTGAATGCAGCAACGAATTTTTGTGTCGCAAATCCAATTATAAATGCTGTTCACACTTCAGAGATATCTGGCATCGTCTGACTTTGGTGTAGAGTGTTGCGAAATAGGCAGTCGATGGCTGCGGTGTCAATTGAGAATGTCGATTTTCCAGATAACTAATCACCCTTCGATACACTCACTGCCGTGAGCGCGCGTACGCGCGTGCCCGGCGAATGTATAGACTTGTACTTGTTTGTTTATTTATTGTTAGGTAGGCAGCACGCGGAGATGCGTGCGACAAGAAGAATGAAGAGGAATGATGGAGAGAGAGAATGAAGAGAGAGAGAGAAATACATAAGAGCGTACGTGCGGAGGGAAGCCAACTTTTAGATCAACCTTGACTGTTTAGCATCTAGATTTTATTAGCGACGTAAGGGCGATTAAAACATTATTTTGTTGATATATATTATACGACATTATTGACTATGAGCCATGAGTAACCTGTAAATATATGAGACCAAGGAAAGCCGGATTTCTATTTGCTGATATACCACTTGCACCATCTCCCCGTTCCATTAGATTATCCCGTGGAGAGAGACCTTATTAGAGAGCTTTTACAACGAGTAAGTATACACTGCAGCACCGCCTCTCTTGCACTCGACAAAGTGTAATTCCATCAGGTATTGGCAAACATGCGGGCAGTAATGAAAACGAAGTATGCTTCATGGAAACCCGCTTGCGCAAAAGGCTTTCGCAATCTGCTACCGGTTAGTATGTGGTTGCCAATATAATTAGAGCGCACTTTCCAACTTAATGTCAATTAGTGACACTCAGGAAATTATTGATCCAGTAAGTAGAAGTCCCATGAAAAGGTTACATTTTCTAATGATTGGAGTGACCACCTAAGAACTGGGTTCGAATGGGATTCGCAATCGTAGGGTTTGAAAATGCCGCCTTAGAACGAGTCCCCTACGACGACATCAGATGGCAGCAAGTGTTAGTCTTGGGTGAGCGACAGAACTGAATACCGAAGGACAATTTCGAAGAAACGTGAAAGAACCTACAAAATTTCAATAGGCTTCATCAATGTACGTTCTCCTTTATAAACAAACAAAAGAAAAAGAAAATATAGACTTGAAAAGATGAATTTAATGGTGAAAGGGCACTGCTTTACTCCCGAAAGCAGTGCCGCCATTTTGTGCGGCAGATCACGCCCGCGCGCGTCGCTTGTGAAAGGGAAAATAGTCGGTGTGACAGTGTACCGGTCGTCGAGGTCCACTTTTTCCCCTTGCCCGGAGTTTCCCCTTGCTAATATCAACCAGAAAGCACGAAATCCCACTGCATTCGAGCACCTTACGAACCTGCACGCCAGCGATTTTGCGGCGAGGTTTCAACGCCAGTCGAATGGATGCCAGGAGACGCATTTGATTGGTCGAAAGAAAAAAATCCGCGAAGATACTGGCCGCATGAATGGCGCAGGATGCGGAGTGCCAAGCGATAAGTTGGCCGGTGATCGTGCAGCATCTGGTGGCATCTCTTAGGCCGGCACTCGATAGTTAAGGTGAGGCTGGATGACGGGCTTTCGGATCGGCCGATGTCGAATCAGCCAGAGTAAGCAAACTATCATATACTTTAGTTGGACGGTGCGTGCACGCACGCACTCTCTCACCTTCGCGTGCGCACATAGGTGCGAGCGTGCGAGTGCGTACGGGCGGGCACATGTGTACGCGTGCGGTGTACTACGGCGCTGGCTGTCTCTCTCTCGGTGTGTGCGTGGCTGGTGGTGGTGGTCAGGGCTACTGACACACATACACAGGGGCGCGCACACACTTTTATGCGGGAGCTAGAGGTCACTAGCCTCACGCACCACGGGGTCGTGTTCTCGTTTTTCCTCGGTACCGTGGAATCATTTTCTTTTCGAGTTGTATCGCGCGCCCGCTCGCTACTTCCACGGCCGAAGGTGCTTGCCGTCTGTTTACCACGCGATGCTACCGTAGTCCTGGCTTCCTCCCGGAAATGAGAGCCGCTCGGAGAAAGGAGGTATAAGCCGACGAAGTCGAGGCTGACACGTCCTTACGAGCCGCACGAATACCTGCAGTGTATGTTCCTTTGATTTCTCTCTTTCGTCAATCGTTTATCGGTTTTGTGCGTGTTGGGTAATCGTTTTCCTTCCGGTCATTCTTTCCTCTGGTCCGATTCTCCCATGGGCTCACTTTCTCGCCGCCCTTATTCCTGTATCGCACTCCGATTGTCAAAGAGATGCGCGAGTGAGGTTAGGAGCGTGCCAATCGGCCAACAGTCCTGTACTTCGGCGGTGTCATTGAGCAACCTGGCGAGGAACCGAGGAATGTCATGGTTTATTTAAAAGTGCGTCCGATCCACTGGCACCCGCCGAATCTCGGATCGCTCGAGTGAAATGACTTTGTCGCCGATTGATCGCCCCAGCGCGACGCAGAACTCTTCTAACCTTGATTCGCGAGAGTCTCGATGCTTAATTAAGCACGGGATGACTGTGATCTTCGTCGGCTGATAAAACGCGAGTTGCTGCTTCGAGTGGACACGTCTTTTTTATCTAATGCTTCTCTAATCGCATCTAATATCTTCCAAATTCCCATTAACCTGACGGACATACGTAAACCTTGACACGCATTTTGGTAAATAATCTTTAAAAATTGACGACTTCCTTGAGGTGTTTGGACATAAATCCTTTGTTATAGCGGTTCGACATCAATTGTGATAAGGCAAAGTGACCCCAGTTTTTAAGTGTCATTTGCCAGGCTGACAAGCGATGTCATTCGTACTATCGAAGTCGTATACCCTCGCCTTCACGCTCCAATTTGATTTGGTTATGTAAATGTCGGGCAAGTGCAGATTTTAATTGGATATTACGTGAAATGGATTATTTCCGATTGAAATAGGCTCGGTTTTCATAACGAAAATAACCTGGCTGGTAATGCTTCCTCGGTAACGTAGGCTTCCAATTGCAGTATGATGTACCGGCCGACTCTGGGCAAGAGCCGATAAAATGTACCAAGCGATTTGCGAAATTGGAAATACAGTAAGCATTGATTAACACGACACAATGACTAATTTCTATTATTTCTGTTACAGGTATAACATGTTCTCCTATGAATGGAACGAACAGTGTTTGTGAATGATATAATACGTAACTTCGTATTACAAGATATGTTGATGCTCCACCGAATGGTAACGTAGCATAGAATGGGGCGATGAACAATAGCTGTAATGAACACTTACGCTTAACTATAATGCTATAAATGAATTTCTGAAAAACAATACAAGCATGGCTGAGAGCAAGGTGGAAAGTATTGCCGGTGTCGTTGATGTGTCCGAGAAAGCCGAGGACTCAGACAAGAATAGTATTAATAAAGAAGATCTAAAAGTCTCGGAAAAGCAGACGCAAGAAGTGAACGCAAAGGCTGCAGACAATTCCGTTAATGACGACCCATTAGTCAGTACAGATCGTGTAACAGTAAATTGCAAGAAAGCCGACGAAGCACTCGTAGCAGCGGAGACTGCGAGTGACGAAGATGAAAAGCATTCCCCAACTGATTCTAAAGACGATGCGGAATCGAGGGCAGATTCTTGTAAAAATGAGACGGAAGAAAAGCAAGAACCTGAGGTAATCAAGGAGCCAGAACCACCTCAGGATACTGAAACTATGCAAGAGGATGAAGGAGCTAAAGCCTCAGTAGAAAAAGAAACATTAAACGACGAGGAGAAACTTGAAACCGATAATGTAAATACAAAGGATGATAAAAAATTGGATGTAGTAGCAGAAAAGGCCAATAATCAATCCGAGACTGAAACCAAGGGGGAATTTATTGAACCGACCGAGGAAGAAGTTAACGAGAAGAATATTACTACTAATATAGATAAAAATGTTCCTATGGAAGTTGAATCTGTAAGTGCGAGTAAGGAGTCTGATACCAAGGGAGTCACAGACAAGACTGACTTCTCCTCCGAGGTTGGCATTGCGGGCCCACCAATGGCTGTTAGTGATTTAATGGATGAAGAGGAATTGAGGGCAGAAGCTGCACTGCCCACTGATCAAAAGGTACAGGATCACGTTGCTGAATGGGTGGAAAATTCCGCCAAAGTCGAAGAATTAGGTAGTGTCGAAGAAGGGGAGAACTCTGTGCACGAGGACGAGGATGCCAAGAAAATAAACAAGGAGAGGAAGCCAAGAAAGAAGAAAACAAACGACGCTATCCTTCCAACGAGAAAGTCTCAAAGGATCGTCAGCAACATCATCAAGAAAAGTATTAAATGGTGAGTGGAAAAAAAAACATTTATATATTGCGTTTAGTTTTAAGATGCAAAGTCTCAAAATGAGCCTTTAAATTCTCTAAGCTTTAAAGCCATAAGATTAGTTACTGCTACCAATGATGAAAATTTATATGACAAGTCTCCCTGAAATACCATTCACCGACTGGTTTCACATAATATCATATCCTGAAATCTGTGCCGAGCCAGTAATAAAACTGCGCTCATTACGATTGCGTTAAGGACAAACATTTGTCAACCAGGCAATCGTTAATCCGCTGGAGGCTCTTCCGATACTTTATCGAATTCGATCCGCGAGAAAGCGCTTTCTCAGCGCCGTTTATGTCCCTTTTTTCGCCGAACTCGTTGGCGATGCCAGCCGAGATTGGCGTTATCAAGCGATAAAGCTAGGATAAGAGAAGAGGCTGCGACGTGCGCGCAAACGCGCGCTAACGACAAGGGGGAACGCGCTAAGAGGGAGCGCGGAAGGAAAGGAGAGAAAAAAAAAGCCGAGGGAAAGAAATATTGACCGTAGAACGATAAGCAAGCACTGGTGTCGATAACAGGACTGACTATTTCTGCGACGTGCCGTCTCCTTTCCTTTGCTTACCTGCTCGAGGAAACTGAAGCGAGACAGTGCGAAGAGGCGTCGTTCGTCCGCTTCTTCCGACCATCAGCCCACTGTACTTAGCAGCCTGCCGACCTACCCAGAAAGCTTCGCTTGCTTGGGTTTGCTTGTAAAGGCCCGGCCTCCACGAATAGCTACCAGATAACGAGGACTCAGCGTTTTCTATCGCGTCGTCGAGCGGATTCACGAAATCCCAACCCCTTAATGACCTGGTCGTTCACCCCCTTTATGTCCGAAACTACATCGCTCGGATACACCACGCACCTCGCACTAAACAACCTTTCCTGTTTCAAGATAATACAGTACATTTGTACCACCGAGCAAGAGAACATCCCTGCGTTTAACGATCACTTTTCTCCACTGGTGATACAAGTTGTCTAATTGACGATAGTCGAAAGGGACTCTGAGGTTCTCACTCATACCTTTTATTGCATTATGGGAATCGGTTGCGGACGCTTCAGTTAGCCGGCTAGATAAAGGCTAAGCGATCCTAATCCGGAGGTCGTGACACTTGTGACAATCTCGCGTTATTACTCCTATTTCCTACGCCAACAGTATCGATGTGTCAGTCAGCAATGTTGAACCGGTTTGGATTCACGTAGGCCGTCATCGCAGACGATTCACGAAGGTACCACCCAATTTCAGTAATGGACTTCCCGGCTATCATGAGTATGAAGTGATACTTTATGCCCCTCGGTGAATCTTCACAATAAGACAACCACAGCTTATAACTATACCAACAACAGTCAAAAGATCATTACTACGAATTAAAGAGTTCGCTCGTTAAATGAAGAGTGAATCAATTGATTAGTCTGGAAACGAAGCCTTAATTATCGACCGGTCTCTTTCTTAATACCGTTTAATCTCATCCCGTCGACTTAGATAACGATTTCGCGCATTACAATTCATCTCCCTTTCCTGCGGATGCACGTATACCAGGCTGGTTTTAAGAAAGCCGGTGTAGACGGTGCTTGAAGCGAAGAGGAAGGGTATCCGCTCGCTTTGCCTGATTCCCCAGGCCAAGGCTGGTTTCACCCCGCAGCGGGGGGGATGAAAGTGGTGGGTGCGGGAGGGACGCTAATCCCTGCGAACGGTACCATAGAAACGGTACCGGTGGGGTCGTTAGGTGGGCTTGCAGACCGTCCTCCAGCTCTCCTCGACCACTTGGCTCCGGCTGCTCCGGTACCAGGCCGGTGGTGACGGTCCGAACGCCGAGGTACCGTCGTGCTAGCGAAAGCCCAGGATATAATCCAGCCCAAGGCCCCCTTCAAGAAAAGGGGAAGGTCTCTTCTTTGTCCCTCGGTCCCTCGGG